>VDFB02379523.1:0-134642 GCA_007258455.2 Sequoia sempervirens | reverse complement strand
TAAAAAGTAAACTGCATAGTATATAATGGCTCCATATATAGAGCATATGCTTGTAAATAAGTTACTAGTTACTAGGATTGAATCGAGAACATTTACGAGTTATATGCTACAACTAGATACTAAATAACTTAGTCAAGTTATTGTATCCCTAGGATGAGTATATCCTGAATAAAGGCGATAGTTGTAGGACCTTGTCAAAATGTTCATCATTCCAGTAGTTAGTTGTTGTAGGAAGTCTAGGGTACGGACTACCCCGATAGACCAACCTACGCGTAGAATAAGATAGCCTTAAGTCAAGTTGAACCTGGCTAGTGAATGTGACGTATGACCTATGTTCTTCATTGAACGTAAACACTTTGGCCAAAGTAGTGTAAGGAACCATTTAGTTGTAGTACTACACTGTCAGATCACCATGATCCCGAAATACATCCTAGTTTGAGAAATGCCGGTTGCACGAAAGCTAGCTTTGTAGGATCACAGCACTATGTCCAGTTGGTAGTCATTAAAGGTTACCCAACCAATCTCTTCTTCGAAGGGAGGGCCGTTCATTGCAAAATGATCGTGCGAGGGACCGCATTATAAGTCCGTGGTTGGCGGAAAAGCACCCGAGTGATGTTTCTCCTCCACGAACACTCGACTGATGATCCAAGACTTGACAGGACGAACTCCTAGACCTTCTTACTTCTATTGGTGTCAAAAGCCTACGGGCTATGTATGTATATTTTTCTTCATACTTTGTAATTTCATTGGAATGAAATAGTTAAAAGTTGCAAAAGTTGTATCATGTTTATATTATTGAAAGGAAAAATTTTATCATTATGGTATTGCTCTTATTTTTGTGACTGAATTTTAAGGTTTTAAATTTATCGTACAAGTGTGTTCGTTACAACTATGGTCCTTAAAGGATAATCAAGTGTGTGTGGGAAGTAGCCTATGAGTTGGAGTTGCCCGAGAACAGTAAGATCCATAATGTTTTTCATGTATCATGCCTCAAGAAGGCATTGGGGTAGTAGGTTACTTCGACAACATAATTGCCTACATTGGATGAGGAGGGGCAGTTGGTATTGGTTCTTGATGAGATTCTTGATGTTAGGGAGACAAGACTGAGGAGCAGAGTGATCAAAGAATATCCGACCAAGTGGAGAGACTTGCTAGTGGAGGATGCCATGTGGGAAGGAGAGTAGATTTTGCAGCATCCTAGTTTGCAATTGCTTGAGGGCAAGCAATCTTGGGAAGGGAGGACTGTAATGTCCCCTTCTCAATGATCGCTCCAAGTGGAATTATTGGTTTATTTAGTTATTTAATGTTCCCTGGTAGGAAAAAATACATTTGTAGGGTAACTTTAAATAATTAAATTAAAGGTGTTATAAAGTGACTTTGGGAAATATTTAAAAAGTAACTTTATAAAGTCACTTTATTTTATTTAATGAGGGGGAAAAAGGCAAGTGATATAAAATGTAGAAATTGAGCTCATTTGTACCATGCTTGCTTATTTTCTCTAATTGACATATTGAGGAGCTTTTCAAAGTTTTTGGCTTTGGGGAAGGAAACCCTAGGGCAACTGGTTTTGGTGGTGAAACGATTCCACCCTAGCTGGTCTGTTTGGGAAGATCATCTTAGGTCTTTCACAGATGCTTGATTTTAGCAAATTTATGTGTCTCCTTTGGAGATAAATTTGGAGTTCAATGATTATTATCTTGCTTAGTTTGGAGGACTGATATTATTGCATAATCTGAGATTGAAGATTCCATGTTGTTGGTCAACCAATATTGTTATTTTGCTGTTATGCTTTGGATTGAACCTTCGAGTTCTTCTAAAAATCTTTTGAGGATGAAATCCCTCATTTGATTGGATTACAAATTCTGTTAAAAATAACTCATTTTTTTGCTTTATCCAAAAAAGTTTTTTTTTTCTTTTTTGTTGATTTTTCCAAAAAACTCTTTTTGTTTTAATTTAAAAAATTCATTATGTGCAAACATTTAATCACCTTTCCAATGAGCTATTGCACTAAGTTGTTTAATTATTTCTCAACATTAGACAACATTGATGAGATATTAATTAAATAACTTAATAACTCACTCAAGTTGCGGAAAGTACTGCAATGTCATCAAAGTCCAATTCTAACCAAACCATGATGAAACTAAAGTAGTAGGATGTAATGTCCCCATTATTTCGCGAGCATCAGAGTCATTGAATTAGCCTATTATGTCGATCCTTGTAGGCTAGTGGTTCTGGATAGAGGGTCACTTGAACGGGCACTTGGTCGGTAAAAGGCAGTATTGGTATCCGGAGTATGGTGACGTGGTGAATTTGCGCGTTTGGCATGTTATTGGAGCTTAAAATATTGATCTTCACCATTTATTTCACTTACTCAGGCTTAGGGACCATGTGTCTATTTGTTAAAGGGGTCACTTTATATTTTGCAGTTACTATTCACTGATAAAGTGAAAAAAGAAATAACTTAAGTGAATAGTGCCATTTTAATGAATAGTGTTTTCAATGACAAATTATAAAAGGAGCTTGAGAAGTTCGACCTCTTGATGCTTGGTTATGTTTTGCTGATTGAAACTTGGGAGTTGGAGATTGTGGAAGAGAGAAACTAGGGTTTCTCAATTTCAGCAGTGGGTAAGCCTGGTTTGGGGCTTGTAGTTAGGATTTGGCATCTTGAAGGTGTGAAAGACCACCCTAAAGTGCTGGTTATTTTTTGTTTGCTGCATTGGGAGCTAGAAGTTGCTGTTTTCAAGGGTTTGAAGTCATCTTCTGGAAGGGTATTTGCTGCTAGAATTGCCTTTCGCCATTTAGAAGACGTGGTTTGCATTTTACGAAGGATTGGAAGTTGATTTCTTCATCTACAGCCAGCCGCCATACTTGAGGGTTTTGAACAGCAAGAAGAAATTAAAACGCCTCCCTTTAGAGGCTGCAATCTCTCCTAAAGTGGGCACCCCTGTCAATAGAAGACATTCCATCAAGAAATTGGTAGGAGAAACTTGTATTTAATTTTGTATGAGCATTTGCATGGGCGCGGGTACTGTAGCAAATCACTATTCACAGTGATTTTGGCTGTAAGTTAAAATCTATGTTATTTGATGTATCCGTTGAAACCTAATGAAAGTTATATTTTGGATGCAATCTATTATGTATGAAGAAAGTGTCTTGGCAATCAAATCAAGTCATTATTTGAGTTGTCATATTAGTTTAGTATATCTTGTGTTCCCATTATATGCACATGCTTGTTAAATTTATGTATATCATTGGCATTAATCATCAAACACGAGTAACACAAGAAAGACAAACACCAACACCCTAATCAGACCTACAAGCACCGTGAAATCATTGCACTAGAGTGTCGGTTCATCACAGTGGTAGCAGAGTGGTAGCAGAGTGGATCACCGGAGTGTGGTTCATCACAGTGGTATCAAAGCAAACCTTTCCAGCCACCTTGTGTTGGTTTCAAAGAAAATTCCAGATTAAATTTGGGGGTTTTGAGTCAAATCTAGTCTGGCTCATCACAGTGGTATCAGAGCGGTTTCCTGCCAACCTGTTGGGTAAGTTTCAGCTGCAGTTCGGAGGTTTTAGTTGAACATGGCCACTTCCTAGAAGCAATGGGACAAGAACATGAAAATTTTTAAACAAAGCTTAAAAGAGTTGGAAGAAATAAGTAAAAAGCTTAAATGCCCCACAACTAGAGGCAGTTTATCTCAGTATATGACTTCAAGTTCGAGCAAAGGTCTAACATCACAAAACAGAAAGAAGTTGTGTTCCTATTGCAGAGAGCCGTATGATTTAAACCATGATTGTCCTTTGAGACCTAAGGGCAAGGCGCATAGAATAATGTGGGTTCCCTATGAGGATTCAGAGCCTAAAAAAACTTCCCACCAGCAAAGAAATTATGAAGAATCTAAGGCAGAACATGAGGTCACTACAGTGTCCAGAAGCCTTCACGATGAATTCTCAGTTGTTAATGACCAGCATTCAGCGGATCCCTTGGTGAGCAAAAATCAGACCTTAGAAGATCCACTTGCTGATGATAGAGTTGAAATTTCTAAGGCAGCTGTAGAGGAAAAGCACTTGAGTCCTCTTGAAAAAGAAGAAGAGTCAGAACACGAGGGTGAGGGTCCTGAACAAGATGTTGTAAGGTTACAGGATGATCATGTTGAGAGAGATGCACATGAAGAAAAGGGTCCATATGAAACCAATGAGGGTTTTGAGCTCCCTACATCTTGTGTATCAGCAATTGCTGATGAATTTTTTTATCATTTTGAAGATACCAATTCAAAGTATGTGCAAGAATTGTCAATTCATGATTCACGCAGGCCAGATTTACAGGATCCTTTGGCGGAAAAGGATGATAAAATTGATCAACCATTGACTCGTGTGGATTCTACATCATCTTTTGAGACATCCTATGAGACATATAGCAGCAGTGCTTTAGATGATGATGTGTGCGTTGATGATAGCATACATGATGTTGCTGATCATGATGTGAATGAGGTTGACTCAATCTCGTACTACAGTGCAGATTGGGGTGAAGAGCAAGAGGCGGATCAGGAGATGGAGTGCGAGATGATCGACAATCCATTGTTCGAGATAGATGCTTCTTGGTCATATGATAATCTGCTTTTTGAAATAGATGCCGATCACCAACTTGACCCGAGTCCTGAGATGAGCATTGATTGTGGATCGGGATTTCAGACAGAGTCCGCAATGGAGTTTATTGAGGCGAGCATTGTGAGAAGTACTCAACACTTCTCTTCTAGTCCACATACAAAGAATTTGTTGATGCGTCAATGTGGATTGGTTCAGGACATATACCATCCCTTTTTGGATGGAGGGTTACCAGCTTCAGTAGACAGATCTAGTGGTTGCAGATACCCGACTCAGTTGTTGGCGGGTGAGTGCTTGCAGGATCAATATTTAGTCGACCATCAGGTTGATGTATATCCAACAAGGTTTGCTGCTCCTTGGTTTCAGAGACTACTAGTGGACACAAGGTTACAGATGGATTATAATGTCAGCAGGCTTGATGGCACAGGTGGATATCACATCCATGAGAGTTTAGCGGAGGTTATAGAGAGATGTTACGTAGCAGATGCTTCTAGTTATCCTTACCTCCTCATGATGGATGGACACGAGCTTGGTCTATATTGGGATCCAGGTGGAGACAGAGTTAGCACGGCTGTTTGGATGGGTCCCAGTGCATTACTTCACCACTTCTGGTATGGTGGAGTTACGATCAATGTTGAGAGAATCCTGAATGATATTCACAGCATTCAAGAAGTTGTTACCAGCACCCATAACAGCCTTGATCTTCGTGACAGCAGTGATGAAACTGGGCATCAACATGAGAGAAAATGATTACACCAGGAAGTGATGTTTCTACAGAGTGGTCACACGTTGGTACTCGAGATTCGGGTACTAATAATGCAATTCATGATGTCAGATCAGGCCACAGTAAGTCTGATTTTTCATATCAGACCGTAGGAATCCAATCAGAAAGGTTAATCAGGGGCAATGAATTCCGAGATTGTGAGTTAGGTGGAGGTGCAGATACCTTGGAAGAAGAAGTGTGCGAGGACACCGACAAAACGACAACTTCAACAATATTGGTTGAGCCATCCTACAAGGTACATAGCCGTAGTACCCCTGTTGAAATGGTGTGTGAAGTTGATAGCACACACGAGACTGCTTATCAGTTGGGGAGCGATGATGATTCGACTTCATATCTTAGTACAGCTTCCAAATTAGAGAATTCGTATGGGAGTGATGAGTTCCAGGGTCCTCATCATGTGATAGGACAACTTAAGGCTGATGACAGTATGATTGCCATAGCCATAGAACATTTTGATGTTGCTCGTCAGATGTTGGCTATGTTGGATAGGAACACTCCTATGTTAGATGGGCACATTGATAGTAGTCTCTCCTTTGTTGAGTTGCAGGTACTTCGAGAGGCAGTTAAAATGATGAAACAACATTACCTACAGCTTCTGGCAGACAAAGATTTCCTTCTCGAGTGGGGTTGCATTTGTCACAAAGCATTGAAGGGGAAGAAAGAGGAGTTTGATGAACTCACTTATGAGCTTGAGATGACTATGGATGCTTTGGAGAGCACTCAGTTGGCCCTTCAAGAGTCGCAGTCACGGGTCGAGGAGCTCACCGTGGTATTGGGATTGGCACAGTCATTCCCCCCTTCTGATATAGTTCAGGTTTCCATGGCAGCTGTTGGTGAAGGACATATCTCCACGGATTGTGGATGCGAGCAGGTTGATGATGTGGTTACTACATCCTTCATAGTTTTAGGTGCTATTGATACAGATGGGATGAGAGCGTTAGTGGAGAGTTGCGGAGAGCCATGTGTTGCATGTGATGAGCCCTGCTGGCTCTCAACTCAAACCCTTATTTTTCTTAAGTCTTTATGTGTTATTTAATTTTTTTAGAGAATGTTTGATAGACAGAAGAGAAGGGGCGCACATCATAATTGCTCATAAAATGAAAATTAACACAATTTGCTTCAGAAAGAGAGTGTAGATTGCATTATTTTATTGAGACAAATAGAATGCAAATGATACACATACTAGAATAGCTCCAGATTATTTAATTAAAGAATTTGCCAGTTTGACAGCCGAAAATGAAGAAATCAAGCAAATAAGCTCGCCCAAGCTCCAGATCTGGTTTCTCCCTCTCAGAAATGAGATACAATGGCCTGATAGTAGTAGACGCCAAAGTAGAAGCACAAAGAAGAGCAAAAAGGAAGGCGTTTTAGTTATTTCCTTCACACGCCTTTTTCAGAGAAGCACAAAACCCAAGGCAAATGTACGGCCAAGTCAACTGCTGAAGAAACAATGATGACAACTGAAGAATTGCTAGAGAGGACGCCTCATGATGAAGAAACCCTCATTTATTTGCAAACAATAAGAAATCTGAATATATTAAACCTCTGTCTGTATCTGTAGAACCTTTGTGTGAAGCTATCAACTGTACTGATTCAGCTGATCTTTCACAGCCTCAAAAGCACTCAACACTGAAGAGTTATCGTTCCTCAATGGACAAAATGTTCAAACCCTGGTCACAGGAGAATGCACAGGAGAAAATAGCACAAGGCAAAGTGAAATTGTCAAAGATGAGTTTCTATTGCCAGAGAAATGCTTTATACCCAAATGGCACGCATTTCAAGAAAAATATGCCTTTTTCAATCATTAAAATCTTTTAATATTGTATTAAGTCTTTTCAATAGTTTCCACTTAATACTTGAGCGCACCTTTTTAATATTTTAAGTCATTAAAATATTAAATCTCCTTTTGAACATTTTAAGTGATATAAAATATATTAAAGTCGATGTGACTTTAATAAAAAAGGCATTAAGTTAAATAATTAACTTAATCACTTAAAATTCCATAACTCACTCAAAACTCAGAATATTCCCGTACCGTCAGAAGCTGTGGACTCCTGAAAAGCCAACGCCTGCTGTGAACCAGTCACTGAGCTCTGAAAACCAAAACGATCAAACTCTTCAGAAGGTATCACTGACCCTCTAACCAATCTGGCTAGCCCACAAGGGTCCAATAAAGGGCTAACACACTGTTCCCGAGAACTGTCTAGCGAGGGGACATCACATTGCACCTGGTCCTCTTGAGTTTAGTCCCATGACAGGTGATGTGGAACAGGTTAACGATAGCTCTTGTGACTTGGCGGTTGACTCACCAGGGAGTTATATGTCAACTCACGATAGTACTACATCCACTTCACAGGAGATATGCAGAGCAACATCAAGTGGGGAGATTGGTTCTTATGTCGATTTGTTTCCCTCTCCTAGAAGCAAATCAGTTTTTATATCCCATACAGTTATTTTGGTTGGCAGCTTGATGAGCCTATTCAGGAGTGCAAGCCAATGTATTGTTCCAGGGACTCAGAGTTGGATGGTTCAGATCAACATGGAGGGATTGCATAGTTCATTAATAATCCCTTATTTGAGTTTGATGGTGCGTTGATCTATGATAATCCACTCTTCGAGTTGGAAGCCGATTATACTCCTGATACTAGTTCCAGGTTGAGTGGCAGTCGCAGAGATTTGGATCGTCCTAGTGCATCGAGATTCCAAACATGGCTCATGGAGGAGTTTAATAGTGTGTACACGGTGAGGAGTGCTTATAGTTTTGCCTTTGATCCACCTGTACATGATTCATATTCGATGCATAATTATTGGGCGCAGGGTGATTCTCTTGGTGTAGTCAAGGGGAGTAACTCTTTATGGTGTCCGGAGTTACAATCTTCAGAAGAAGGGACGAAAGGCTGCACGTACCGGACTCAGTTGCTTGCAGGGGATTACTTGCAGGGACAACAATCAATTGTCCATCATGCTAACATGTATCCGACAGGGGTTGCTACTTTAACGTCACATGGATTTCATACTGATACATGGTTACACAGTGATTACGGTGTCAGCGGACATGATGGTTTGATTAGTCATCACTTCCATGAGTGTGTTGGAGAGACTGTAGAGAGATATTGTGTTGCGGAAGTTTCCAGACATTCCTGCCTCTTCATGACAGATGGATGTGACTTCAGGTTGTATTGGGATCCAGGTGGTGACAGTTTTGGCACTGCAGTCTGGTTGGGTTCCGATAGGTTGCTTCACCATTTTCAGTGTGGTGAAGTTGTGATCAGAGTTGCGCAGCGGAAGTCAGAGGTTAACAGACATGGCAGACTTCCATTCTGGGTTTGGGACCCAGGGACTTTTTGCATAGGTGTGTTTATGCTGGCGTGTCAGGAGGCAGTTAACGATGCATGGGACATTCCACAGTTCTTTTTTCAGGCCTTCCAAGGAGTGAGGTTTCTTCGCAGTAATGATTGCTTGGGGACAAGCAATTTCAGGGAGGGTGGACTGTAATGTCCCCATTATTTCGCGAGCATCAGAGTCATTGGATTAGCCTATTATGTCGATCCCGTAGGCTAGTGGTTCTGGATGAGGGTCACTTGAATGGGCACTTGGTCGGTAAAAGGCAGTATTGGTATCCGGAGTATGGTGACGTGGTGAATTTGCGCGTTTGGCGTGTTATTGGAGCTTAAAATATTGATCTTCACCATTTATTTCACTTACTTTAGGCTTAGGGACCATGTGTCTATTTGTTAAAGGGGTCACTTTATATTTTGCAGTTACTATTCACTGATAAAGTGAAAAAAGAAATAACTTAAGTGAATAGTGCCATTTTAATGAATAGTGTTTTCAATGACAAATTATAAAAGGAGCTTGAGAAGTTCGACCTCTTGATGCTTGGTTATGTTTTGCTGATTGAAACTTGGGAGTTGGAGATTGTGGAAGAGAGAAACTAGGGTTTCTCAATTTCAGTAGTGGGTAAGCCTGGTTTGGGGCTTGTAGTTAGGATTTGGCATCTTGAAGGTGTGAAAGACCACCCTAAAGTGCTGGTTATTTTTTGTTTGCTGCATTGGGAGCTAGAAGTTGCTGTTTTCAAGGGTTTGAAGTCATCTTCTGGAAGGGTATTTGCTGCTAGAATTTCCTTTTGCCATTTAGAAGACGTGGTTTGCATTTTACGAAGGATTGGAAGCTGATTTCTTCATCTACAGCCAGCTGCCATACTTGAGGGTTTTGAACAGCAAGAAGAAATTAAAACGCCTCCCTTTAGAGGCTGCAATCTCTCCTAAAGTGGGCACCCCTGTCAATAGAAGACATTCCATCAAGAAATTGGTAGGAGAAACTTGTATTTAATTTTGTATGAGCATTTGCATGGGCGCGGGTACTGTAGCAAATCACTATTCACAGTGATTTTGGCTGTAAGTTAAAATCTATGTTATTTGATGTATCCGTTGAAACCTAATGAAAGTTATATTTTGGATGCAATCTATTATGTATGAAGAAAGTGTCTTGGCAATCAAATCAAGTCATTATTTGAGTTGTCATATTAGTTTAGTATATCTTGTGTTCCCATTATATGCACATGCTTGTTAAATTTATGTATATCATTGGCATTAATCATCAAACACGAGTAACACAAGAAAGACAAACACCAACACCCTAATCAGACCTACAAGCACCGTGAAATCATTGCACTAGAGTGTCGGTTCATCACAGTGGTAGCAGAGTGGATCACCGGAGTGTGGTTCATCATAGTGGTATCAGAGCAAACCTTTCCAGCCACCTTGTGCTGGTTTCAAAGAAAATTCTAGATTAAATTTGGGGGTTTTGAGTCAAATCTAGTTTGGCTCATCACATAGGAAGATGATTGGAATCAACTTGGTGAGTTTCTAAAAATAGCCTACTCCAAGAAGTTTGGAGAGCACCCAAAAGGTAGAAAATTGATTCTGAAAGCATCAAAGGGCTCCAACTAGCCAATTGAACTCAAACCCAAGAACAATTGCTCTGCAAAATTGATCAAATGCTTCTCCAAGAATGTTGAAGTTGTCCCTAACTAACCAGTTAGCTTTCAAAAGACTTGGAAATTGGTTAAATGTGCACAAATTGGCTAAGCGCCAAAAGGGGACATTACAATTCTATTCATGGCAATAGAGACAAAAAATGATATTTTGAAAAATGAAGACCAAGAAAAAGAAGAGTTAGAAGGAGAAGGGAATGTTGAAATAGATAGAGAAGTAGATTTGGAAGAACTCATATGTGCACTAAGTGAAATTAAGAAACTCAAGAGAAAGAACCCGAAACAAAAATTACAACTTTAAGAGGATAGTGAATCTAAGGCAAAGTTATTACAAAGTCCTAAAGAGTCTGAAAGGATGATCATCAATCTAAAAATTCAAATTGAAGAAGAAAAAAGGATTGAAGAGGAGGTAAAAATCCAATTGAAGAAAAAGGAAGAAAATTGTGAAGGTTTGAGTCCAAAATTATTTCCTTGAGAAAGGAACTAGAAAAGACAATCACTAAGTTGAACAGAAGCCTCAAGTTTGAAAAGAGTACTGAGATCTTAGATATATCATCAATGAACAAAAATCATCATTCATAAAGACGAGTCTTGGTTATGAAGAAAAGGAAGATCAAGTTTCCAAAGAGCCATCAAAGAAGAAAATGAAGAAAAATAAAAAAGTTATGCAAATGCTCTCAAAAGTCCTATAAAAATCTAAAGCAATAAGGAGAGTCATGTCCCACAAAAATCAAGCCCTCCAAAACGTATCATGGACAAATTTAGAAAGTCCTTTCCTTCAACGCAAGCATGCATGAATAGGTTTCAACATTCTTTCTTTGGTTATTGCTTTTTGTTTAACTATTTTGGTCATAAAGCAATAGATTATAGGATGCGTTCAAGAAATTTTGGTTGGAACAAAAATAGAAATCCTTATGAGTTTTCAAGTAGCAACTATAACTCATTTGCTCCCTTAATGGATTTTAATGTTATATGCTGTAAGTGAAACAATTTTGGACATACAACACATTTTTGCAAAAGTGGTTTTGTCGAACCACCCAAACAGAACAAGGATACCATGGCCAAACAAAAGGAGAAAAACACAAAAGTATGGAAGAAGAAGCAAGAGCAAGAAAAGAAAAATGAGAAGTCAATACTTGTGCAAATAGCCTTTCATGCTCAAAATGAGGGTAATCAGTGGTATATTGATAGTGGATGCTCAAGCCACATGTGTAAAATCGCCTCTAGTTTTGAACAATATTTTTGCAATGTTTTCAATTTGGCACATGTGCCATTTTGTCAAACAAGTTGCAGGCTAACTAAACTGAGCGTTTCAATAGTTTTGATATTTGCAAACTCTCAAATAACAAACTTAGAAAATAGATAACATCACACTTTGCATTGCTTCAAACTAGAGAATCATACATTACATTGAGTGAGGCATATAAACTTTATCCTTTATATTTCTGAGCATTATCATTAATAGTAATATGCATTTTTAGAACACAAGTTGTAGAGTCCAATATTTAAATACCACTTTTGGTAATTTCCTAGAATGAATAGCTGCTCCTAGTAAATGATATGCCTAGTGCAAGTGCAGACTGAAGGTGGGAGTTAACGCTGACTATGGCAGCAATACCACGCTTGGTAATGGTAACAATCTGATTCCCACACACTCAAAAACACCACATGCCTATCTGCAATGTTCCACGTCCTCTTGTGCAGCTCCAAGCATCCTCCAACAGGGCGGTTTACCCTTAGAACCTCACGCCTTCTTGATTGCAGACCTGTAGCCAGGTATTGATGCCAACGACTGGCTTCCCAACTGCAGCAATGGCATAATACAAAGGTCTTCGACCTTCGTTTACCTCTTGTAGCTTACATGCCCCTTGGAAAATAACTACGACCTCCCAACAATATGTCTACGCCTCCAAACTGAGTATGCAATAGCTGTGCAGAGGAATAGGCATCTACAACTTCCAGGTTTCCAATGACTAGCTAGGAATGAAAACAATGATTGCGCCCAACTTAATACATTAACCAATAAATCCTTCAACCTTGCGACCTGCAATATATTTCCTTCAATATTGGTCGACCAGCAACATGAAATCTTCAATCTCAGATTATGCAATAATATCAGTCCTCCAAACTAAGCAAGATAATAATCGTTGAACTCCAAATATATCTCCAAAGGAGACACATAAATTTTCTAAAATCGAGCATTTTCTGAAGATTACACATATTGTTATGCTATTGGATTGAACCTTTGAGTTCTTCCAAAAATCTTTTGAGGATGAAATCCCTCATTTGATTCCTAATTTCAGATTTGAAAGATAATCCCAAGCTAGTGGAGTAGTTCTATTTAGGAATCACATTGTGCTTCAACGGAGTTCCAGTTCTAGAGTTTCAAAAAGAAGATAATTCAAAGTACTTTGATTGCAGATTTTGGGATTTATGTTTTGGTAAATGTTTGCAAAGATTATCGACGTGGTTAGGAGGTGATCTTTGGTGGTTTGGAGGGAGTTTGATGATTCATCATGGCTATTTTGACCTACAACAATTATATATCAGATCTCTTTCAGACCTACACCAGCCATCTATTGGCCTATCTTTGAGCTTGCATTCATTGTGGGTGCGTGTGAGAGTGATTTCGTGAATTTTTTTTGAGTTTATATCTCGCTGCCCAAACTGTAATAGAAAGGTTTCAGATCTCTTTCAGACATGCACCAGCCATTTATTTGCCAATATTTGAGGTATATTTGTTAATTCCATGATGGGTGGTTAGTTCTTTGAAGTTGTGATAGATGTGGGGATGTTCTATCAATTTCTTTCATGACCATACTTGTAACAGTAGATGCATATCTTGAATTTAGAAGATTTCAAATGAGCTAACATTGTAATATTGAGTGGTAGTAACATTAGTGAGCTGCTCTTGGTATTTTGTTGTTACTCATTCCATTGAATAAGTGGCTTATTAGTTCTCACTCACTGCTAGAAAGCGGAAGAGTTGTTCTAGTTTATTGTATTCACTCACCACTGAAAAGTGAGAGAGTTGCTCTTTCTTGTTGTATTCGCTCGCCATTGAAAAGTGGAAGAGCTTTCTTGCATTTTCACTATTGTATAAGCTTTCCCATTGAAAAGTGGAAATGCTGGCTAACCCCACTGAATAAGTGGATACTTGTTTTAGCTTGTTATTTTCAAAAGAATTTGTGATCCCGTACATTGTATGCTCTCACCTCGCCCGCACTAAGAACTTGGTGATCGGAAAATGGAAAGGAAGTTTCTTGGCATTCCATTATGTTTTGAGCTAACAATTTTCAAAAAATATTTGGGGCTGTTCATTACACAAATCTCTTCTCTATCACTAGAGGAGAAACTCTCTTCGGAAGAACTAGTTTCCTCTTTTGAATAGAGACTTTTCTTGTGTTTGTGAAAGCTCTTATTCTCATTTTTTCCCTTTTTGTAGTCCCTTTTACGTTGATGTTTGCTATCTTTCTTCATGTTATGCTCTTCCTCATCATCACTACTTTTACTTTCATACAAACATTTAGCAGCAAAGTGTCCTACTTTTCCACAATTAAACCATTTAAAAGGCAACTTACCTTTATACTTCCTAGATCCTTTCTTTACCTTCCTCATGAAATGGGCTTCCTCTTCGTTTGATTCATCATCGAAACTATTTCTTGGCTTGGATTCTTTACTCTTCATTTTCTTTAGATGACGTTTCCTTTTTGGTCCTCATCTCATATGCAGTGAGCATCCCATGCAACTCATCCTTTGTTAGGGTATCTAGATCCTTAATTTCTTTGATAGCGGAGACTTTGACATCAAATCTCAAAGCAAAAGACCTTAATACTTTTTGCATGATTATTGCATCCTCAACCTTTTCTCCAAGGCTTTTGATAGTATTAATAATTTCATCCATGCAAAGTAGATAGGCTGCAATGTTTTTTTCATCCTTCATTTTTAAACTTTCAAATTGTATTCTATGTGTTTGAAGTTTAACTTTCTTTACCTTGTCGTCTCCTTCATAGGTTTTTTGAAGTTTGTCCCATATTTCCTTCACCGAAACACATTTCATCACTTTGACAAATTCTGATTTTGATAGACCACACAAAATTGCATTCATAGCTTTTGCATTGTTTTCACTTGCCTTCTTTCTAGCCTGATCCGTTGTTGGAGATGATGGAGCAATATAACCATCCACTACTAATTGCCAAATATCGAATCCAAGAACCATTAGGTAGGTGCATATCCTTATGCTCCAAAAGCATAGTTTGTTCCATCAAACAATGCAGCCTTGTTGGAGGAGAATCTTTCTTGGCAGGCTATGTGTGCTCTTAAGATCTTCCTTCTTCCTTAAGATTTTTCCTCTTAAGAAGAAATTGCAATGGCCAAAGGCCACAAATAAGAACACAAGATTTACGTGGAAACCCTTTCGAGAGAAAACCACAGAATAAAGACTGCTTGGATTTACTTTCCAAATACAGCCACCAAAATAAATAATCTTTTACAACAATTTGTAGGCACCAACCCACTGGAGACAATGATCCCCGATACTTGAGCACCAACTCAATAAGAGACACCAATCTCTTTCAATATGAGGCACCAACCTCTCCAATATGAGGCACCAACCTCTAACTCAACAAAGTATTTTTCTTCTTGATAATTTTCCTTCAAAAATCTGCCTTTGAATAATCTTCTATTATATTCTCTTCACACAAATTTGTTGGTGTATATATGATATATTTCTTTATCTTCCATACTCATTCTTCTCCTCGTTCCACAAGCTCTTTTTATATATTCACCAAGATAGACAACCTTTTGGAGGGATATAATGCTTCACAAATGAGATGACTCTTCATTATTTTATACCCTTTCAATGCACCCTTCAATAGAAAACTTGGGTGCTCCATAAGGTGTCAGCCCCTATAAAAATATAAATTTATATGAAATTATTTTCAAAATGTGGTGCCACAACAAGGGTTGTCAGCCCATAAAATAAATTAAAAATAATTTAATTTAATTATTTTTTAATTTCCAATGAGGGCACCAAAATGGGGGAATCGATCAGCAATAATAAATGAGATTTAGTGGCCTTTGGCCATTGCAATTTCTTCTTCTTGGATCAGCGAATTTCATCATGACATGGATGATATCTTTCTTGACATCAATGACAATAAACTTGCCAACAATCTCCATACGCCTTTGACACCAATGACAATAATTCTAACATCTTTCAAGTACTCATGACATGTCTTTGTAGCTCCACCACCTTGAATTTTGTCAAGAAAGGTGACATATTTGCATAGTGGAGATCTAAGGTCTGGATTGATCTACTTATTATTGTTTTTTGATTCTCCAATATTAGATGATGATGATGCTTGATTAATAGCTTGCAATAATTAAAATTTAAATAAAACATAAATAATTATAAATTGATTTAACAATCTAACTTTAATAATTTATACTATATATTTAATATTTTAATTTCACAAAAATATATAAACTAAGAACTTATAATTTTTTAATTTTTACATTTAAATCTAAGTTAATTTTAAAATGAAATAAAGTAAATATAAATAAAAAATTAAAATATAAAGAATATAATAAAGAATAATAGTTTAAACTTTTGCATTTTTTTTAATTATAATTGAAAATGAAAAATTATAATAAAATAAATTAGATATATATTAAAAATATTAATATTTAAATGTTAATAATTTAATAAAGAAGAATTATAAATAAAAATAAAAATAAAAGTCATATAGATGAATTAAATAAAAAAATTAAAATAATAGAGAATAACAAATTTAATTTTTATTTAAAACATTATAAAGGTAACTTTATAAATAAAAATATAAAGTTATGGTTTAAAGAATTACCTCTATAGGTAACTATAAAGTGTCAGATTTAGGATCAGAAGTAAGATAAGCAGAATTTAATTCAATTTCAAACAAATAGACATAGCATATGCCCTGGGAAAACCTTCCACTTGAGGGAGAAAAACCCAGCAACAATATATCACTTATATACTGAAAATGTAACAACAATGTTCTTTACAATGAGGCCGATTACAAGGCCAAACAACAGCACCAAAACTTGATGCAATAACAGAATATTATCTTGCTCTTCCTTGATATCGAATTCAGCCTTCTTGAGAAACTTTGATCTGCTCTTGGTGAAATTCGCGGTTCTCTAATATCGAACTATGAATTATCAATATGTATGAATGAATGAGCAACTCGCATATATACAAGACAGAGAGAGATCACGTCCTTTCAAGATAAGGTAAGTCAGCCTCATGAAAAATCGTGACTCCTCAAGGTGGCGGATAAGAAGTCGGCCTCCAAGCAATAATAATAATTATTTAACAATAATTAAATGTTATTTATCATTCAAGGTGAAGCGCCTCATCACCAATAGACGTCTCAATAAATTAAATAGCCAATAGGCTATATATTTAATTTATTCTTTAATAAGAAATCGGGGCTGGAAGTAGAAGCCCGATGCTGCTCACATCAACATAAAGAACATAAAAATCAAATATAGGTAACTTTTTATGCAATAAAAATAAAAATATAGTTTCCTATGATATATATTTATAAAAATACCTATATTTAATAGTGTTTTCTGATTTATAATTTTTTTTAGTGTTTTAATGTACATTTTTTGTTTTATGTTAATATTTAATATTATAACATTAGTGTTTTATATACAATAAAATAAAATACTAAAAAATAATTAAAATGGATCCTCGACTAGACATAGGCATTAAAGAAATTAAGAAAAATACCCTGGAAAAAACGCTGAATGGCTGGAAGAAGGTAAAGAAAACACTGATCTCTACACCATTGGAAGGTATGAAATGCCCAAGAAAGTGAAGGACTGCAGATTCCTTCTACTTGCAGGTATATTTATAATGAAAAATGGTTTTTTTTACTCACAATTTTCAGTTTTTTTTGCCAGTTTTAATAAATCCCATGAGGCTTTCTCCATTATTTTCAATTTTTTTATAGTTTGAATAATGATTTGGGTCAATTTTTAGAGTAATTGAATCCCAACAGATTAGGTGCGGCTGCAAATAGTGATTTTTGAGGGTACAAATGGGTACGATATCTATGTCGTATTTGCGTCATATCGTATCTATATCCGTACTATGTATTGTGATACATGTACCAAGGGAGGCGGGTGGTGTATCCTACAACTTTGATCTTATGTGAAACACCATCACCAAGCCAAACAAAGTCCATGTGAATGGAATCAATAGTTAACTTTACATATTAGTCCTTTCAACATGTGCAATGTTTGCATGCTCTTGAATCAAGGAACCAACAATTGCTTTCAACACAATCTTTAGAAAATGCCATTGATGAAAACTCTTCATTTGAAACATGCTCATTTTCAACAACAACCACGTTACTTCACCAAGTGGCTTGTGGGATAAGTCATTGCCTTTTTCTACATCTTCCTAACATGCCCATAATTTTTATAATAAAAACACTTCACCTTTGTCTTTGACTATGAAGTATGAGAAGAAATTTGACTCTTAAATTGTGTAACAAGTGCACTTTTTGAACTCCTTGATGTAGATTCTCGTAGTCCTAGTTGTGTTTGTCTATGTTTCTTCAGCAACAACTATGTAATGGTCTTATCAAAAGTCGGTGTTTGATTTTTAGCCAACATGTTTAGAGTCTCCTCAAGTGGATCAAATGAAGGAGGCAAGTTCTTGATTATCAAAGCTACTATGTCATCCTCATTTATTGCTTTGTTGAGAGTAGATAATTGATCCTCGAGATGTTTCATTTTTGGAAGATGGCCAGTCAAAGACATACCCTCATTGAGCTTAACAATAGACAACAAATTTTTTAAATACGAAACTTGCCTCTTTTATGAAGTTTGATGCTTGTCTTTCAAATTAGTCCATAGCGCACTTGCAGACATAACAATATGGACTTAAAAGATAAGTTCACTTCTACATGGCCTCACAATTGTAGTAGAACCTTAAATACTTATACTCATGATTGATAAATGCACTTGATGAAAAACACTATTTAAAATTACCTAGTAATTGTGTTTTGTATCTTCTAACCTTGTGATTATGTGAATCATGTTTAGTTCACCTATGTGTTTTCTTACTTAACACGACTAGATATGATTGTAAAAACCCTTTGTTTTGTGCTTGAGATTGGAAGATGAAATATTCCGAGCCAAATTTTTTCGTTTTTTCAATGATCAGATTTCAACATTACAATCAAGTGCCCGTTAAGGTTAGAAGATAAACCCAAACGTACTGAAACAACTCTAACCAGTATGGCGCCGATGATGGCGAGCATTGGTCAGAGGATCTTCTACTCTAAATGCTAGAAAGGGAACTCGGACGTCAAGTATGTGCTACCCAATCCAATACGGAGTGAGGGGCGACCATATGACGGAGTGATTACAAAAAGCAATGCTTGAAAGGAACTACTGAAAGCTGAAACACTCAACACCGAGAATGTGCTTGCTGACCCAGAGTGGGTAAGTAGCTACCATAGGGTGGAGATGGATTACATACAATATCAAATGCTGAAAGAAAGGAGAACATTACAATTTGATAAGCAAGAATCTAAAGGGCTGTCAGTACTACTGCCAGCATACAATTTGAAAGATGACAACTTGCTATCAATTACAAATCAGCATATGTGAAGTTTGCAATAATACTAATAAGTCCCTTTGCTGAGAAATGAAACTGAAAACGAAGATATTAATCAACAGATCCAACCTTGTTTCAAGCTTGACCATCCACGATGAAGTATTCCGCAAAGTCTTTAAGATCCTTTCACACCCGTCCAAGAACAAAGATGCAGATTTCCTCAATCTGTTTGACAGACCTGTATTTTCATCATAGAACCAGCAACATAGATATTTCTTGGAAAACTCGAATCTCCCTTAAAACTCACTCAATCAACCTAATACTGAATGCAAAGCACAAGTATGATGGAGGCGCTCAGACTAGGAACAAGAAACAGGGCTAAAAGGCAAGCTTTATTTAATGGCACGAATTTCAAGATAATGCAGATAGTACGGCCCAGTACAGGGGCGATTTTCATTTATAAAATCAGACACTTCTCCAAAAAATCCACAACCTTGCACATTGAGGCGCCTAGCCTAGACCAAATGATTTATGCAATACCCATAATCTATATTTTTGTATTTTTGGATTTATGAAATAAACAACGAATCTGCTAAAGCTAAAATGCTAAAACCAGAAATCTCTAATATGCCAAATCTGATCCTAAATAGATAAATGCTGATTACAAATGCATGAACTCCAAAGTACTCACAAACTAGACTAAATCACCACTAGATGTTGTCTTGCAAACACGAAGCGATGCCCAAGCTAGGAGGCCTTCATTCCTCGAAGCAGTTCCAGAGCCAATCCGGCAGCATAACAGTATAGTAGACCAAAGATGTGAAATGATGCTCAAAGCCTCCCCTTTATAATTTTCCAGTTGACTTCACGAAACCCTAAAATCCACTTTCAAGCCAAAACCCTAATCTCCTCAAAGATGGCGTACTTTTCCTTCAAGGTTCAATATTTGATATTTTAATTAAATGCCATGCTTTGATAAATGCGCCCAACATAAGCTTGCTTTGACTTTAGTAATAATTAAAATAATCCTTAATGAAGGCGCCACCCTCAAAAGACCACCTTTTTAAAACAACATTAAGTCAATCAACTAGGCCAAGGGGTCAACGTCAAAATATAATATTTAAAACGTGACATTTAATTAAATGACTTAACTTATTTCTCCGAAAGTGCCCTGAAGCCAATACTGAGCAAGTCAACTGACCAAACTGAAGCAGGAAGTCAACCAAGCTGAACCCAACTGAAAAGCTGCCAAAAATAGAATTTACTAAAAATAGTAAATTCCAGAAAATGCTCTGAATGCCGAAAGGAACATACCACTACGAAGCTCTCTTCCGACTAGCCTTCGGGTTTCCAGAAAAAGGCCAACGGTCACTGAGAAGATCAGGATTGAGAAGGGGACATTACAGAAGAAGTGCACTTGTTTGCTAAAATTGTGATGAAATTGATGGTAAATGTGATAAGATTTTGCTCCTTTGACCAAAGTTTGCAATGTCTTACGAACATAATTCAGATGGTCATGATCATACGAATTTCTTTTGTAAGAAAAATACTTATAGATTTTGTTATAGCTTCTAGAAGATAGGTGTGACAATCTTCACACTTGCAACTTCAACAATATCTAGCAATGCCATTCTTCTCTTCTTGACCTTCTTCACAATTAGTGTTGTACCCTTCTCGAGTTTCCTCAACACTACCTAGTTTCGACACCATTGTTGGTAAAATTGAAGAAATGGGATTGAGAGAAATTGATGTGTTTACTTAGAGAATGATTGAAAATAGGAAGTAGTTACAAACTAAAATAAGATGATAGTTACAACAACTGGTGGTTACACTTATAACTAAAGATACTTTTTTTAATAGCAATAACTACTATTATTTTGATATTCTAATATAGTTGGTATTGCTAGCCACCCTTGATCCACATTGTTGGATACGTGTTGTAGATTGTTCATAATTTAAATCCTTTATAGATTGTACACCCGACCACAAATTGTAGGGTTTGGGGCACCGCCTTGGTTGGGTAATAAGAGGGTTAGTAGGCCTCCATGAGGTGATTTTGGGAAGGAGCCTTTAAGAAACTTTTTAGGCCCTTATAGATGGTTTTTCAGACCATGGATTTATACCCATTATATTGTAATATGGCTTAGCAATTTTTATGTTAATGGTCTATAAATACTCGCACATGGATTATGGTTAAGCACAAGTGTGAAATATCTTATTGCATTGCGAATAGTTAAGTTAATACAATAAATGGTTGCTATTTTTATTTTATTTTTCTCAAAAGGGTTTCCTAGGATAAATTCATTTGCTATATTGTGAGCATTCCATTATTTTCTTTCTGCTGCTTTTAAAATTCTGTTAGCATTGCTTTTCCTTCACAATTATATTAATATTTTTTCTTGTCACACATCTTAGTGATTTAAGCAATTATATCAAAATATTTAATTGTATAATGCAACTTTGCATCATGCTGATTTCACATGAACTCTCCAAGTCACCTAATGTGTTCTTGGAAACAAATTATTAAATCTCAATTTTGGTTTTAAAACTAGACTTCATAAAGACTTGAGAAAACATGTATTACATAGCCAAATGTTAACATTTCGATAATCATCAAAAGCTAGAGTGAATATATTTTTTATAAATCTATTCTCCAAAGACCATAACTTCCTATTTATGGTAAATAGTTGCCCTGAATGATGCAAGATCATGACTTTCAACGTTATTTGTTGATACAATATTGCTTAGAGTAATCTACTAGAAACTTTTTAGCCTATGTAAATTGTTCACAACAACCATTAAAAATCCTGCAGCTTTTGATGCTTAGTTGATATTTTTTGATTGATAGAAAATAATTAATTTTTACCATATTTTAAAAATGTGAACCAAAAATATAAAAAAAGGGAACCAAATACTTTGTAAGCAATAGGCTTTTTTCTAAAATTGCTTATTTAGGCACTTTTTATGGTGTAGGGTGCTCTCAGGTATCCCCATAAATAGGAGGCCTCCCCATCCGATAGGCATGTTCTAGGGACACTCATTCCTTAAGAAAGAGGGGACATGGAGGGTGGAGATATTTCATCTTCTTCTCCACATCCTTGGGATGTTATTTGAATCCCCATGGATTCGTCCTTGTAGATCATTGGAATAAAGCTACATAGAGTTTGGTCAAATAGACCACAAAGGCTTGCAACTCTCAACAACTAGGGAATTATGGGAGAAAAGTTGCATTGCTAGAAAGACATTCTAGTAGATCAACCTCCTTTTGAATATCTTGATCTATGATCTCTCTAGATAAATGCCATAAAATATAACATTTGAGCTTACGCACCAAGGGGTATACACTTAACATCTTCCCATAAACATTTAATCTTGTTTTGACAAGCAAAGTCAAATCCTACCTTGAATCTGCAACTCTCCCAAACTGATTGATGAATGATCCTAATGAAATGTTGCCTTATGTCTTGACATCTGCAAGAAAATAATGCTGTCCAACTAGATTGTATGCCATAAAGATTTGCATCTATCCCTGATTATCCAGTCGTCCCTATATATATACATCTACATGCTCTCTCTCTCTCTCTCTCCAATTCCATCTCTCATTTTATCCTCTTTATATCATTATAGTATGTGTCTTATGAAGATGTTTTTTTCTATATAATATCTTTTGCAGTGGTTCTGCCATAACACTTGGCTGCAGTCCAAAATTCCTTTCCTTAATATAATTTGAACTATTTTATTAAAAAAGGAAACTAAAACATATTTCGTTACATCGGTTGTAGAATTGGATGGTGACTTGAAAGGAATTCCAATAATCTAGCTAATAAACTATTGATTTACGGAATGATCATGGCAACAGAGCATACACAAAAGACAATTGTATGTTCAAGATACAGAGAGGTAGCATAATAATGCTTGCAGCTCTTAGATTCAAACTGTACATGTGTACAAAGAACCAGAAGGCCGAGAATGAGAATTCCTATGATTAAAAAACTATTGGTAATGCTTCGTAGCTGGCTTTCCTAATTGGAATGCTTATGAATCTATGCATCCCGATCTTTGGGGCTGAATGGATAGGTAAATACAAATACAAGAGAAGATAATACAAACAGAAATGGTCACTGGACAGATCAGGAATTGCAATGGTTGACGGTTTTCCTTACAGTTAAACTGCCTGTTCATCTTCCAAGTATGCACTGTACAAGATGATCTGTTGATGTGGTGTGAATCATGGAAACTTTATCTAGAGTGGCACTATGTGGTACCAAGGATTGATGTGGAGCCTGACTTCTGTGAAAGCCTTTTGTAATATGTGTAAACTTGGGAATACCAATCCAGTTGAGCACTAGCTGAGGTTCTTACTAAAGAAATACCAATCTCTTGAGGTGATGGATTTGAAGTTTGGTTCCATATAGTGTGGTATTGGTTCTGTGTAGTGTGGCATTGAGTTCTGTCATTGGTGCCATGCAGCATAGCCCCAGGTTGCATATGATTACTCAAACAACCAAAGTGAGTGCGGACCATCACAGCTTGGCTCAGATCACAATAAGTGATTGCGGTTTGAAAAGGTAAATTCAAAGATCATTCTACATAGTTCTTGATTATTTTGGGCACTGTTGAATTGTAACTAAAGTGCCATTGGTGTAAGTCATAGTCCAATATACCTTCCTAACAAAAGAGCCCATTTTTGGTCAATCCATTTCAAGAAAACAAATGTAAAAGCCACCAAGCAAATCTTGAAGCTAGATCCCAAGGATCACATGGCCCTTCATCCTTTGAAGAAAATTATATACCACTTTGAAAGCAGCCCAAACTCACTTAAATGGCACTCACCTTGAACATGAGAATGCACTAGCATTGCCAATCATATCACAATTTTGTAAGTGGTTCTTGAGTTTACATTAATATAAATATAAATTTCTTCTTTTTACTAAATTCATGTGTATTTTCTTTGTCTTTTGGAAAATGGTAAATATATAATAGTTTGCATGTGATGTTTTAGGTCGCTGCCTAGCCAGAACACTGACTTGGTAATCTCCTTTTGGCATTAAGGAGAAATCTTCACACTAAATTATCTCATCTTTTGTTCAAATTTTATAGACCATGATTTCAAAAATATGACCTAGATCAAGCCTTAAAGCAAGCATTGCCAATCCACCTACATTAAAATTGGATATCAAGATACAAATGTTAAATAAATATGAAGCTCTTCTACACATTACTATGGAAATAGACAACTACAGTTGCTCTTCTACACATTACCATGGAAATAGACAACTAGAGTTGCTCTTCTACACATTACCATGGGAATAGACAACTAGAGTCTCAAAGATAAAAAAAAATATAGGTTTAAAAATCTGAGAAAATTGTTTTAGAGGATCCATATTTCAAGAGACTGCCCAAAAACAAGAGAAATAGAGCAACAGTTCATGGTATCATGTTTGAGCCTCCTTTGGCAAGGGAACTTGCTCTCCAACTTGCTTTGCTAGCTTCCCAAACTTGCCTTGTGTCCTGGAATTCATGTGTCTATGTCTTCCTTGGTTTGCAGCATGTCTTTCAGACAATGTTCCACGGGGACGTGTCCCCTTGGAAAAACCACCCGTTTCTGAGACGGGGACGTTTTTGAGATGGGGAGACGCCTAGGAAACGTCCCTTCGTCGTCCCCCCACCGTCTCCACGTTTCTCCGCCGTCCCCCCAAAGTCCCCCCGTCCCCTCGAAGTCCCCTTCTGGGAGACTTTAGGGAAACTTCTGGGAGACTTCAAGGAAACTTCTGGGAGACTTCCAGAAATCCCCTCCACCCAAGGAAACTCCAGGGAAACTTTTGGGAGATTCAAGGGAAACTTCTGGGAGACTCCAAGGAAAATCTGGGAGACTCGAAGGAAACTTCTAGGAGACTTCCAGAGGCATGAGGCCATTAGCCTGGAGCCATTTACTATTAGCATTTACTATTTTGTACTCTGTTTTTGAAGTTTGAAGTTTGAACATTGATGATATAACGATAGTTGATTGTAATTATGATTCATGAATCATGATTATGAAACTCAAATTATGAAACATCTAGTTCTTGTTGCATTTTCCAATGTCTATATTTTCATTTTGATTTTCAATGTTCATTGGTTCACTAGTTCAATGAAATGATATATCATTGCAATGTGTTATTGTGTTTAAACTTTAAACTTTTAAGTTTTAAATTTTGTTTTTATCTGTTAACTTTACTTATTCCTTAGGCTTCTACAGTTATATAATTATATTGTTATACATCTTTTTATAACTAATTTTTCAAGTACTATATGTATTCAGCACCGCCCCCCCACCGCCGTCACCCCACTGTCCCCAAACATAGGCCCCCCGTCTCCCATCTCGGAAATGCGTCCCCCGCCGTCCTATATGTATTCAGCACCGCCCCCCATCGCCATCCCCCTGCCATCCCCAAACATAGGCCCCTCATCTCCCATCTTGGAAACGCGTCCCTCGCCGTCCCCCTGTCCCCGTCCCCGAAACTCCGTGGAACATTGCTTTCAGATCTCCTGTTGTTGGGATGTTATGTTTTTCTTGATTCAAGCTCTCCTTAATTGTAGGAGCTGTGTCTGATATACCACCACTTTTTTGAGGATTGACCTATTTCTGGCCACCTCTAACTTTTCACTTGTATTCATGTACACATTGTGAACTATCTCAGCTCCCAAGATGAAGATATTCTTCCTGATGCAAAACTTGTGAGGGACTTTCTTTGTCTGGTTTTCAATCTTTTTTTATGGTATTCGCTTTTTCTTGTCAGTGGAATCAGAGGCTCTTTTACCCACCTGTTCCATCGTTCTAGATCTATATCCAAAAATTTGTCCTGTTTGTATGCTTAAAATTCTGTTTATTTGGCCTTTTATACTAACCATTTGTTAGCCATTTTATCAGCTATCTTGCTTAGGTTTATGGGAAATGCAATTAATTTAAACCTCCTTTGGTTTCCTTATTTGTTCTTGATTCATTTCTGCAAAATCTTTGATTGTTTGGAGATTTTTGAATCTCTTTAATGATCTTGAGAGTTGAGGCCATTAGCTTCATTGTTGGAAGCAATTCCTAGTCCTTTTTCAATTATCAGTAACATTTTTCCATTGTACTAAGAACGGTCTATCAACCGGTTCCTTCTCGGGAGTATGTGGACATTCCATCAATCTGAGTAACGACAGAATGTATTTTATGTATAACATCTTTCATTCTATTTTTGTTTAAATTTCTATCCTTTAGCAGAATACCAATTAAATTATTGGTAACATTTTTCCATTGGACTAAGAACGACTTACTAATTGCTTCCTACTCAGGAATATGTGGATATTCCATCAATCTGAGTAATGAGAGAATGTTATTTTTGTATAAAATCTTTCATTCTATTTTTTCTTAAATTTCTATCATTTAGCAGAATACCAAATAATTTTTCTTCTCTTTTTGCAGGTTGTTCTAATGAATCAAGTGACGATGAAGATTAGTGGAGGTTCATTCCAACTAGCTCCCGCTTTAGGTAATTCTGCTTTTATAGATTTTCTTTGCACCAATAGGAGAGCTATATTAATTCCCAAGCATAGAATTTGATGTTTTGTAAATTTGTTACTCTCGATGGATAAACTTAAGAGATGGATGGATATCACATTGATGGAAAAATACAAGCAATTCCATCACTAAAACTTTCTGTTTTATTCAGTAGCATTATCATTCCATTACATGTAGAATAAAAGAACTTAGAAGTCTTCCTAGGATGTTGTAAGCATAGTGAACTGCAGAAAATTTATCATGCAATTAGTTCAGTTAAGATGGGGCATGCTGTTTAATCTCAAACTAGTAAAACTATCATATGCATGGCACAAGTTCAATCCTTGTTATCACAAACTTCATGTGGGTCAGTAATCGAACTGAGGCATGCTACCATCAAAACTTGTGCTCCAGCTCTGGTATATGCCTCCTTGATCTCATTTGACATATATGCACCAACAGAAAATTGCGTGATGAGTAAATTGAAGCTTAAATGAAAAATCCTTTTGCGTTTTATTTCTATGTTCAATAATATACTATAATGATTTGTGGATGTCATAGTATAAGCAAAGAAATTCAACCTAGCACAGATTAAATTCTTAACTACGTGTCTAGATATAATTGCTACTGCTCCTATTGGTTGATTGCACTTACTATGGGCCTTGGAGTGACAAATTACTTGGCAATCGGTTTCTTTTTTGTTCCTGCAATCAAGGAAGCAGTTGGTAATGTATCAATCAGATTGTGGTAAACATTCTTTATCTTGATAAATGTGATGACTTAAGCATTTTCTCTCATATTCATTTTCAGCTGTAATGTTTCTTTTGACAGTTTATGGTATCACTCAAAGCAGCAAAAATCTTTTGGGGAAAAAATCGGCAAACCAAAAGTATAGGATTTTTTGAAAAAATCAGGAAAAATCAGATTTTATAAAAAACGTGAAAACTTGTAGAATAAGAGACAAAAACTGTTTTTTCTTTTAATTGAAAGGCATTTCCATAGCAATAGAGATATAGAGAGCAAATAAAATCGAGAGTTTAACTAATGAACCATAGAAAATAGATTTTTGTTGTTTATATTCATATCGCTAATTACATTGCATTCCACATCTTTCAAAGCATTAGTTCACAATGCTTAACTAATAACTAGATGCTGATAGATGACAAAATTTCAATTACAATATAGTTTGTACAAAGTCAACCTATAAATTGAGTACAAAGTTCCAAAAAATCAAAAGTAGCCAATGACTCTTGCTAGTTGCTGCTATAAATAGAGCTATGCTAGAGGGTTGCAGATGCTGATGATGAAGCTCCTGGGGCAGAGCCTCTCCTAAGTCGTTCAATCAAATGAGTATCAAAGTTGGTCTCTGTTAGGATCTCAAATCCTCAACCTCAAGAAATTCATCACTAGCAATCCACTCATTATCTGGATCAATCTCATCAAGGTCAATTGGCTCAGCATCCTCAATGGTACCTAGTTTTTCCCATGGACAAATTAGTCTTCGGATTACAAGTGAAAAACATTATGAATACAATTACAAATTTACAGCTACGATTGCAAGTATACTAAAAGTCTAACCTTGAGCTTTTTTTAGCTTCAAGCGGAGGTTGTGGTGAACAAACACCAAGTCATTCATCCGTTGTTGTGTTAGGCAGTTGTGTTTCTTCGAATGTATGTGTTAAAAAACACTCCAAGTACGCTCACAAGCAGATGAACTGCATGGCTGGCTCAAAATGCGTTTCGCTATCCACCTAAGATTTTTGGTTTTGTGACCAAAAAAATCCCACCATAGCACTGAAAAACACATTATATGGAGATGATATCATGTAAGAATATCTTAAAATTTTAACACATTTAATGATTTTGTCCACAAAATAGAGAGATTGTCAAAATTTAATAGACTCTACCTGGTTGCAAGGTCTTCCTGCCTTCCATAACAACCTTAGATGAGAGAAAACCCCTTGCTTGCTTGTACATTGCTAACTCTCCCATAGCTGTCGTTAACTGTTTTGTGGTAGCAAACGTTTTTTCCATGCATATGAACAAGCTTGGTGCAACCTCACCATCATCATCTCTAAATGAAGAGTTATAGAATAAACTTGGATTAAGATAGTATCCTGCAGCATGGAGAGGAGAATGCATTTGTTGATCCCATCTTCTATCAATTGTCTCCCATAATGGCATATACCTGTCCCTGTCATTCTCCATCCTACTCGTTATCACCTCCTTTGCCCTATTCATGGCCTCATACAAATATCCCATGGGAGATTTATCCCCATCCGCTAGTCTCAAGGCTTCCACTAGAGGCTCTGAAAATTGTACTTCTTCAGCTGCATCCCAAAAACTAGCAAAATAAATGTACTTTGACACTATTTTGCCATCTACTTGATTTGTGAAGCTAGAATCTATCCACTCATTTGAAACAAACATTCATTTCAATTTCAGTTTTTGTTCGCAAAGAGTTTGTAGTTCAAGGAAGTGTGTTGCAAATCTTGTCACCCCTGGTCGAACTAACTCCTTGCCCGTTGTGAAAGAGCACATCATACACAAAACCCTTGTGTGATTATAGTTAAATTTGGTAATTGGGCGAACCTTGTGCAATAACTCCTTAACCCACTCAAGTTTTCCAATGTCCTCTAGGGTTAGATCAAGAGAAATGTGCTACACATGGAGTAAAAAATATGGAGGGGTATTTCTTTGTTAGGAGTCTCCCAGCAGCAACACAAGCAACAACATTATCTGTAATTAATTGAACCACATTTTGTGGCCCTATTTCTTTGACCACTAAGTCATACATGTCGAACAATGCATCTGTAGATTTGATTGTGGCTGATGCATCCACAAATTTCAAAAAAATTATGTCAATATTTCCATACACGAGGAAGTTGATGAGTGTTTGATTCCTCCTATCTGTCAACAAAGGGACTTATGCTAGGTTTGTTCAATTCACAATGAAGGTTAGGCAATGAAGCTCTGTTGTTTGGGTCTTGGATCAAAGAAACTAAAAAAGGAGATAAGGGTTTAAAAGTTCTAGTCTACTTCCTAAGAATTCAAGAGATGGTATTGACTTGGTGAAACCAATAACCACGCTTTGCTTCGCCACGCTTAGGACAACTACACAAAGTGGGTGCAATCTTCAAGGGAGTGTGCTTATGATTTTCACGTCATGAATAACTACCATCAAATCGAACAATATTTATCCAAATAAAAGTTAAGCATCCACAAAGTAAGCTCAGGCTAACTTTACGCATTGAACGAAAATCATCCATTCAAAGAAAGTATGAGCGAAAGTTCCACCAATTTATACTATCAATGTATCATTCATCTAACATGCATGAAATAAAATCTAAACTATGATGAGGGATAAGAACCATGCCAACTCCAACATAAGACAAGTAATCACCATTAATTTGAACAATGCATTACTTATTACTTTGGCAGTTGTATGCAACAATTTACTTATCTCAATATGTTTTGCAACATGCTCCCATGCTTTACAAATGAGGAGTGAGCTCAACTTATAGGCTTCTTGATTACAATTCAATGGCCAAGATTGATTTAGGATCAACAACCGAGATTAAAATAAAACCCTAATTAGGGTTGGTCACAACTAACTCCTTCTCGACCAATGAGAAAATTACATTCGAGGACACTTGTCCTTTTTGCCAAATATGAACCAACAATAAAATAGAAAGTTGCTGCATGGTGGAGTGTCAGGTTCATTGAGTCTGGACGTGCTGACTTGGAACAATTTTATTGGTCGAGGTGCCACTTCAGCAGGTTGGATGTCCTCCTTGGTCACTTTGTTCGTTTTTCCATGTTCTTGCCTTAGAATATTTTCCTTGCCGATAACTCTGTCCTTTGTGCTTGTTTCTTCCTAGCTTTGATCTTGGATTCCTTTTGAGACTTTGATTTCTTCTTCTCACCTGTATTGGAAGTCTCACCCTAGAGCACATGTTTAGACTTGAAGTTATTAAGTCTTTCTTTCCGGATTGCTTTGAAATTTCTTCAAGTGCTTTGAATTTGGAGAGGAACTCCCCTGTGCTTTTGCCACAATGGAGGAAATTGGAACTTTCTCTGTGACGAATTTCCCATACTTTGCCAAATTTTGGCTATTCAATTTCATTTTGTAATACCTTCATGTGGACCATTCAACATTTAACCAAGGTTTCAGATGAACTTTGCCTGTGGATTTGTCTTCAATTTTGAATTTGGCTTGTGCTATGTAGGACAAATTCCATCCTTGGACAAGGATTTTATTCACTTCCTCTTTACTTTTCCTGTTTTCTGAATTTTTCTCCTTGGGCAGACCTTACTTTGGTCTTGCCATGCACTCTTTATGCCAAAGTCAGACTTTGCATTGGTCTGGACATTTTGCCTAGGTCGGACTTTGAAATGCTTGTGCCAAGTCGGACTTTATGTCTTTTGTGCCAAGTCGGACTTGCTAGTGGTTTTGACATCCTTCCCTTGGGCAAAGTCGGACTTCATCATGCTTAAGACATTCCACACTTGGGCAAGGTCGGACTTTGAAGTGCTTGTGCCATCTCATCTTCAAGTGGGGCAGACTTTGCGTTGTCTGCTACCTTCAACACTTAACCAAATTTTGCCAATACTTAGCCAATTTCATTAACCAAATTTTGCCAATACTTAGCCAATTTCATGAAATTTCCTTCCCAAGGCATCTATACTTAGTCATTTTTTTGAATTTTCCTTCCTCCTCTTGGTTGGGCGGACTTCATGAACCTCATGCCATGCCTTCCTTGGCTTGGGTGGACTTTCCTTCCAGCTTGCCATAAGGTTGGCGGACTTCATAACTTTCATTCCCAAGTTGCTTGCAAGGTGGGTCGGACTTAGAAGCTTGTTTGACTGTAGAAACCCTAGTTTCCCCCTGTTCCTGAATCTGATGTTTTTTTGTTGTTTTTGCGTTTTTGAATGTTTTTGGGGTTTTTGCATAAAATAAAGAAATTGCGATTTTTGCAATAATTGATATTAAATTCAATAAAAATGCTAAACGGCCAATATGGATAGGAAATACAAGATATACTGAAGGCGATTCATTTATTGTTCATATGGATTCAATACAATATAGATCTGATAGCATGCAATAAAGAAAACAGTATTATTTGAAAACCTGGTTTTTTCTGCAGTAATAAATGATCTTGCAATGGTATGGCTGAGTTGTTTAAATGCTTCTCCCTCCGTCTGGTGCTCTGGATATGACACAAATGCTTAGGCGCCTCCAGTGAAGATGATATATGGCCTGAATGAAAGGCGTTTCTCCTCAAGACAAAAGTACGGCTCAAGTGGAGGAAGTACGGCCTGCAGCAAGTACGGCTGTGTACAGCAGCAAATAGAAATATGTACGGCTCCCTTTAAAGCCTCCAGAATATCAATAAAATAGGCGCCTTGATGAAGATATGTCTTCCGGATGAACCCTTGTACCAAACCTCTGATAGAGAATGATCTGTAAAATGCTATGATCTCTTCTGGATGAAGAAACCTCTGTGCTGGCAATAAATCAGATGTTATTTCACACCCTCTGAATTGCTCTCACTGGAGATGGCTCGTTCCCCAATGCTTTCGAGACTGAAACCCTAAAGCTTTCGTTCTCTGACGAAGACTTGATCAATTTTCAATTCACAATAGACATAATGGCTCCAATCCCAATGAAAAATGCCTTATACCCTCAAAAGTGCGAATTCCTCAATAATAGGGATTATTAAATAATTCGACTTTTATTCTTTTAATATTTCAATAGTCTCTGGCATAATATTTAATCATAAATTTAATCGTCAAATGGCCCCTTTTAATGTTGGGCGACCCCTCAGCCAAAATCACTTAAGTTATAATGTAATATTATAACTTTATATTATAAATGCTCCAGTAATTAATATTTAATTAAATCAATTAAATATTAATATCTCTTTCAATATTAACCCGATGCTCGAGCCGTCTGAAGCTGTCGCTGAGGAAGTGATTCTGAACGCTATCAATCCATACTGCTAAAAATAGCAGGGGTCCCACGCTGACTGCCAATAACTGCTAAAAATAGCAACTTATGCAAGAAGTGTCGAATGAGCCTGAACGAAAGCCAACTGATCAAGAACTGCCAACTGAAGCTGAGCCAAGCTCCGACATGACCCTCTATCCAACCTATCAGCCTACGAGGGTCGCATAATAGGCCAATCCTGTCCTCCGAGAGATGTCAACTAGAAGGGGACATGACATTGACAAAGTGCTTTGACATGGCGGACTTCACACTTCCCTTTCCATACACTATCTCCTTATGGCGGACTTCACACTTTCTTTTCCATATGCAAGGACGGACTTGGAGAATTTCTTTCCATGTTGCTGGGCGGACTTTGAAACTTTTATTCCACTCTCCCTTGGTGTCTTAGGCAGACTTTGGTGATGCCTTTCCACTTCCTAGTCCAAGGGCGGACTTCAAGAAGTTCTTGCCATGTTCATGGCGGACCTTGGAGATGCCTTGACTAAAGTATGGAAGACTTCCAAGATACTTTGCCATGTCCATTTCTCTTCCAAGCGGACTTCCTCTATGCCATTGTTCTGTCCTTCTGGATCATCAAACCCTCGCCATATGCCTTGATTTTTCGTGATTTTTGCTTGCTTTTTACTTGATTTTTCTTCTGGTGGCCTGAATTTTTTTATTCTAAAAATGGAAATGTTGATTCCATAACCCGGGTTGACTTTCTAAAAATAGAAAAAGCAAAATCCCTAAAAAATAGGAGTCTCAAATTGTTCCAAAAATGCCAAAAATAAAAAAAGCAAAAAAAAAAAACAAAAATCCCTAAAAAATAGGAAGTGTCAGAATTGAGTGAGAGCAATTGCGTTCTTCGTCGATCGGGTCTTCTGAGCACTTTGGCGATGTCTATGCACAGTTTCGGGCTTGAATTCTCTACTTGGCTCGGGTGATAACTCCAAACTCAAACTCATTGTAAAAAGATTGGTGATTAGCAGTTGCGACAACAAGGCAAAAGAACCCAAAAAGCAAAAACAAAGGGTCCCCATTTGCAATTTGGCGATGTGTGAAAAGGTCACAACAGGACCCTGCAAGACAGAATTAGAAAATATTTACAAGATAATATTATATGATGCCCTTATTTGAATATGTAAAGAAAACAAGGGAAGTAAGATTAGTGATGCAACTACCTATTTAAGACCTACAAATAACAAGAAACAAATATCATATCATAAATATATTGGAATCTTTTAGGTTTCTAATTAATTCTTCCTAAAACAAAATGGTTTGATAGGGTGCCCAAGAAACCCTCTACCCTAGGCCCAAGAGCAGTACACCCCTCTTGGCCCCATGTGGCCCTTGCCATCCATATGGGGTGGTGTGCCTAGTGAGGCGTCCTATCGTTGTTCCCCTGTACCAGAGCCATTATCGCTTAATCATATTGAGAGGTTGAGGGTGTAGCTACAACAGGGTGTCCTGGGAAGTCATTCCCTCTAATTCCAAGAGCAGTACACCCCTCTTGGCCCACATGTGGCAGGCCTCAGCCATCCATCATGGGGTGGTGTACTTAGAGGGTGACCCCAACGCTATTTTCCCTCCTCGTAGGCCCTTAACTCCCCCTAACATGATTTATCTATGATTTATTGTCAAATTTATCTATGTATATGCACTTTATACTTATCCAATAATATTTGCATTTTCAATCACAAATTGTATTGCTATGGCTGTTGTCCTAAATGTCCTCTATTTCTGAATCTTCGCTCCTATAATGATCCCCGTGCCCCTATACATTTCTTAACTTCCTCCCTTTATATGATGGGACAAGACATGACTCTTAACCCCAATCGATGTCTCACTCGGTACTTATTTTGATAGCTGCCTCTTTACAAAATTAACTGTTTCTTTATTTAATTGCTACCTTCACAAGATTCCATCGCTGCTTTAAACTATTTATAATTCACTTAAGTGCTTCTTTACAGCAGATTGCTATCTTCACACATATAAACTTTATCTTTTTGCTAATGAATCCCTCTCCCTCAAGTTTTGTCTTATTCTCCACTCTTATATGCCCCGATGGCTATTCAAGGGTCAATGGTCATGACTCTTGGAAAGATGATCGCACCTTTTGACTTCATTGAACTGTTTGCTAATATTATCGTTGATGTTTAGTATATGTATTTTTTATTTAAATATTTCTGTTGATATATCTTATTAATATTATTTTATATTATTTTTCTTGTGAATATCATCTTTAATATTATATTTATAAGTACTAATATTAATTATTATTTAAATTTGTTTCTTTTTCAATTATCAATAATAAGTTGTAATATATATTTTAATTGTAATAATATATATTTAATTGTAATATGTTTATATATTACATTATTTAATGATGTTTACGTTTCGGTATTTACAAATAATATTTAGGATGGTAATTATTTGTATTTATAATAATATTATCTTGGTAATTATAATGATGTTTAAATGACAATTACTTATTTTATATTTTGATATTTATTCGGTTTGGTTCTTTGTATTTCAATACCTCAAATTTAGTACTACAATTTTGGGGACATGACAATCCTCCCCGCCAAAGATTGGTCATCCTCAAGCAATCAGAATTCAAAACATCTTTTAATATTAGGAGTCACATCCTTTCACACCTCCTCCCTATTCTTGAGGGCCTAATTTAAGTTCTTGTGAGGTTCTATTCTTAATTGGATTCTTCTATTGTAATGCTCTCTTTTGTATCACAAATTTGAGTGAGCCACACCTTTTTACTTCAATAATCACAACTTTTTATTATTGCATTTGGATACTAATAATAATTCAGTTTTAGATAAGTTAATTTGTTAGTGCCTCCTAATTCAAGAGGTATTTTGATAGACACAATTCTTATACTATTTAGTAACCATAAACATCCATGGAGTAATCTTTGTTGAAGGCACATCTGGAATGAAGCAAACACATGGATATACACGTAGTATATGCTGAAATTCATGTGGGTTGCAAAGTATACCCATAATTACACACAAGTCGCAAAGTGTGAGTGCACGCAAGTTGCAAGATATACACATGAATACAAGACACATGATCACACATAAATTATAATGTAAGCCACAAAGTAATCACTTGAATGCACTTGAATACACATAAGTCATAGTATGCACTTGGATGCACTTAAATACACATAAGTCACACAGTATACACTTGAATGCATTTGAATACATAAGTCACATGTAATGTCCCCATTTTAGCCCTACGCCCTTCAATTGGATTTAGCCTATTTCCAGAAATCCGTAGGCTAAGCTGAAGCAGAAAATTAGGGTTTCCTCTTTCAGATGTTTTTTCGAGGGTTTGCATGTAAAAGGTTTCTGGGTTTTTTTGGGTTTTCAGAGACCTCCAGGGTGATGTAACATCCATCTGATTTTGACATCCTTTCCGGGCACTTACTATTTATAGCAAGTCATGATGGCTGCCCGGTTTGTGCCCAAATGATATTTGGAAACACTTACTATTTTTAGTAAGTTTTGTTTACTGCTCAGTTGGCATATAGATGAGGTTTTGCAAACTTACTATTTATAGCAGTTTGCTATTTTTGGTAAGCTTATCTTTGGGCAGTATTATTCTAGCAGCAGCTCAATTAGTTGCAGTTCAGTTTGGTTGGTAGTTTGGCTTTTTGTTGATTTTGAAGTTAACTTACTATTTTTGGCATTTGCTATTTTTAGTAAGTTCATTTTTGGCAGAAGCATCATCATCAACTTGGTTCAGTTTGGCATTTGTCAGTTTGCTTTTTTTAGCAATTCATCAGTTGCAGCTTGGGCATTGTATTTGGTTATCTCCTTGGACTGAGTTTCAGACTTAGTCAATTTTCATGTCTTGAAGTTGTACCCCACGCCTAGGCTTGATGACTTCAAGTTGTTTTAAAGAAGGGGACATTAAGGGGTCAAATAAGCATTTAATTATTTAATAAATGCTTTATTGTTGCAATATGGAAATGGACGCCTAAAGGGGAAGTTGAATGATATTTTAATATTTCAAAAAGTAAATTGCTAAAAGTGGCATCCCCCTTGGAAGTTGAAGTGATTCAACTTCTTGGAGTTTGAAGAGTCTCTTGTTGCTTCATTTTCCAACTAAAGCCTATATATTGATGTTTTATGATGAGCTGATTATGCATATTTTTGAAGAGAAAAGTTACGCTGTTGGAATGAATCTAGAATCCGGCTAAGGGATAGCTTAGCAAATTTACTCCACTCTTCGGGCCTGAAACTATGGTTCCCTAGGTGGTGGACTGAGAGTGTGCTTCATCCAGAAGTACATATTGAGCATTATTGTGGAGTTTTGGTGAGATTTTTCCAGATTTCATGTTGCTGGTTTATCATGGCTGAAAGTGATTTTTGTATATAGCTTTTAGTATGAATTTTATTTGTTTCTGGGTACTTGATCATTGCATTTCTATGATAGAGGCGACCCTATTTGGAGGTTATCAGAATTTAATTCCAAGTTTTAGATTTTATCAAGCAAAAATTGCCCTTGCAAGGAGGCCATACCTTTTTGGAGAGCATTGGGATTTGTGCATAAATTAATGGCTGAGTTTAGATGTTTTATCATTGCAAATTGGGCGCCAACCTCCTAGTGAGTCATTGCACTTCGTTTCAGCTCATTCGGAGGTAATTTGAAAGAGTTATGAGTATTTCATTGATGTACAGTTTGCTGGTCTGATTTTCTGTTAACATTGTTTCTATATCAGACTTATTAAATAATTGTACTTGCTGGTTTGAGCTTCAATTCTTCATCTTATATCATTGTAAATGTTAGAGGAAGTGATACTCTAACTGTTTAATGTTTTTGGAAGATTATCTATTCTATTTGCAGCTGTTCTTATTCTTTGTAAAGCTAGTTAGTAGTACTAACAGCTCTTCCTTTACTTGCTGCAATTTTATATCTGTTTTACACTCCCACAATTGAGTGGTTGAGTTTTAGAATAAACATATATCTTGTTTGTAATTTCCCCCCACGTTATAAGTGGTTGTGTGGACAGTATTCCCCCCCGTTAATAAGTGGAAGAGTGGATTTAAAGGCTGGCTTGCCGCCTAATAATTGTTGTAAACTCACCCACTGAATAAGTGGAGTATTCCCGCTTGTGGATGCCTGCAAGCAGATGAATTGTACTTTCAGCTCTGTTTATGCCTAACGATCCTCTGACCATATGCTATCACCTCGCCCACATTGGGATCTTGGTGAACATTCTTGGTTAGAGTTATCTTCTTTGCTGGTTTACATTTTGGAGCTAACGCTAATCAATGTTTGGTTGCTGATTTGAATGTTAATTTTGGGAAAAAATTAAGGGGGAATATTTCATCACACTTGAATCCACTTGAATGCACTTGAACACATATAATTCACACTTGAATACACTTGAATGCATAAAGCACAAGGTATAAACTTGAATGCACTTGAATACACATAAGTCACAAGGTATACACATAAGCCACAAAGTATGCACTTGAATACACGTAATACATAATGTGTACATAAGAAGCATAAAGCATACATGCGAATACACATAATACATGAAGTATACATATAAATACACGTAAGTCGCATGGATACATGTAATGTCCCCTTCTCAAACCTGACCGTTCATGTGACCGTTGGCCTTTTTCTGGAAACCCGAAGGCTAGTCGGAAGGTAAAATTAGGGTTTCCTATTTTTGAGGAGGTCTTTGCTCAGAGATGGTGGATTCAATGGCGGATTCCTTCTGGGTTTTCAGAGGGCTTCGCAGTGGTATGTTCATCTCGGCATTCAGAGCACTTTTTGGAATTTACTATTTTTAGTAAATTCTATTTTTGGCAGCTTTCCAGATGAGTTCAGCTCGGTTGACTTCCTGCTTCAGTTTGGTCAGATGTTTGGCTCAGTCTTGGCTTCAGGGCACCTCCGGAGGGATAAGCTAAGTCATTTAATTAAAAAGGTCACGTTTAAATATTATATTTTAACGTTGACCATGGGGCCTAGATTAATGACTTAAAGATGTTTTTAAAAAGGGGGCTTTGAGGGTGGCGCCCTCATTAAAAAGATTATTTTAATATTTCCCAAAGTCAAAGCAATGTTATGAGGGGCGTAATTATCAAAGTTGATATTCATTTAAAATATCATATCTTAAGCCATAAAGGAGAAGTACGCCATCTTGAGGAGATGAGAGGTTTTGACCTAAAAACTGAGTTTAGGGTTTCGTGAAGTCAAACGGAACTTATAAAGAGGAGTCTTGTGCATCATTTTGGGCATCTTTGGACAAATACACTGTTATGCTGCCGGATTGGCTCTGGAATCGCTTCGAGGAATGAAGGCCTCCTAGCATTGGGCATCTCTTCTCGTTTGTAAGACAACGACTAGTGATGATTATTAGTCTAGTTGTGAGTTATTGGAATTAGTGCATTGTAATCTGCATGTTAAGTCTTTAGATTTCTGTTTTCAGCATTTTAGCCATGTCCTAGAATTGCATGTTTGCACAGCAGATCCGCCTTTTCATTTGTAACTCAAAAAGGACAAAAAATTTGATTATGGGTATTGAATAGATCAGCTAGTTTAAGATAGGCGCCCATGTATGCAAACTTACAGATTTTATGAAGCAGATCTGAATTTTTAATAAAGAATTCGCCCTCCCTGGTTGGGCCGTACTTCTTAGTTCTCTTGAAATTCGTGCATTAATTAATCATTGCATTTTAGGACTGTTCTTTGGTTTGGGTTTGTGCGCCTCCATCATATGTTTGTTTTGCATTCAGTCTCGGGTTGTTTGAGTCAGTACTAAGGGAGTTCCGAGCAATTCAATAGTTCTATATGTGCTGGTTATTCACTGTAAGATACAGGTCTGTCAAACAGATTGGAGAAATCTGCATCTCTGTTCTTGGATTGGTGTGAAAGGATCTTGAAGACTTTGCGGAACACTTCACCGTGGATGAACAAGCTTGAAACAAGGTTGGACCTATTGAATTATATCTTCGTTTTCAGTTTCATATCTCAGCAAAGAGACTTATTAAAATTAAATGCAAACTTCTCATATGCTGCTTTGTAATTGATAGCAAGTTGTCATTTTCAAATTGTATGCTGGCAGTAGTACTGACAGCCCTTTAGATCCTTGCTTATCAGATTGTAGTGTTCTTTCTTTCAGCATTTGTTATTGTATGTAATCCTCCTCCGCCCTATGCTCGCTACTACCCACTCTGGGTCAGCAAGCACATTCTGGGTGTTGAGTGTTTCAATCTTCAGTAGTTCCTTTCAAGCATTGCTTTTGTATTCACTCCGTCATATGGTCGCCCCTCACTCCGCATTGGATTGGGTAGCACATACTTGACGTTGAGTTCTTTCCTGCATTTAGAATAAGAAGATCCTCTGACCAATGCTCGCCATCATCGGCGCCATTCTGGTTAGAGTTGTTTTCTTGCACGTTTGGGTTTATCCATCTAACCTTAACGGGTGCACTGTTTGTAATTGGTAATCTGTTAATTGAAAAACAAAAAAAATTGGCTCGGAATATTTCAATACACATATACATATGAGTACACACAAGTCATAATATACATTTTCTAACTTAAAATCACATAAATCAGAAGTTAAAGCAGACAACCAAGTAGCTCAACCAAGCAAATAAGTAGCTCAAGCAAGCAAGCACCCAGCTCAAACACACCGCAAGTAGCTGAACCAGGCAAACAAGTAGCTCAAATAAGCAAGCAACCAGCTTGTAATGTCCCCTTCTCAAACCTGATCTTTCCAGTGACCGTTGGCCCGTTCCTTGGGAACCCGAAGGCTAGACGGAAGATAAATTAGGGTTTCCTAAATTTGAGGAGGTCTTTGCTCAGAGATGATGGATTCAATGGCGGATTTTTTCTGGGTTTTCAAAGAGCTTCGCAGGGGTATGTTCATCTCAGCATTCAGAGTACTTTTTGGAATTTACTATTTTTAGTAAATTCTATTTTTGGCAGCTTTCCAAATGAGTTCAGCTCGGTTGACTTCCTGCTTCAGTTTGGTCAGATGTTTGGCGCAGTATTGGCTTCAGGGCACATCCGGAGGGATAAGTTAAGTCATTTAATTAAAAAGTCACGTTTTAAATATTATATTTTAACGTTGACCATGGGCCTAGATTAATGACTTAATGTTGTTTTAAAAAAGGGGGTCTTTGAGGGTGGCGCCCTCATTAAAAGATTATTTTAATATTTCCCAAAGTCAAAGCAATGTTATGAGGGGCGTAATTATCAAAGTTGTTATTAATTTAAAATATCATTTCTTAAGACTTGAAGAGAAAGTGCGCCCATCCTTGAGGAGAGTGGATTTTGACCTAAAAGCGGATTTTAGGGTTTGAGAGGTCAACTGGAAAATTATAAAAGGAAGGAGTTGAGCATCATTTCATCATCTTGGGTCTATGCTAATGTTATGCTGCCGAAATGGTTGCGGGAATTCTTCGAGGAATGAATGCCTCCTAGTCTGGGCTCGACTTCGTGCTTGAGAGACAGCACCTAGTGGAGAGGTTCGATTTTTGAGTGGTTTTATAGTAAGTTTTGCATTGTTGTAGAGTTATTGCTTTGAAGTTCAGTTTTTTGCATTTCATAACTTTTCTGGAGTTGCTGATTTGATACAGCAGATCCATGTTTTTACTCATATCTCAAAAAATACAAAAATGCTAGTTCTGGGTATTGCATCAATCTTTAAGTTTGTAAGGAGCGTTCATTTTCTCCAATTTATAGATTTTAATGTTGTGTATTGAATTTTTAATGCCAAGTCGAATTCTTCAGCTGGGCCGTACCATTTAATGGCATTGGGATTCGTGCATGATTCATGTGTGGGTTTTAGATCTGTTTTCAGGGTCTCATCTTAGGCGTCTACTTGGTTAAGGCTTAGTGCATTTAATCTCTAGTCAATCGGAGGTCATACGTGGAAGATATGAGCATTTAAGTCATTCATTAGACTGCTGTTTATGCATTTAATGAGCAGATTTGTAACAGAAAACAGAAATCAGTATTTGATCCTTGAAAGCATTGTGGTTTTGATATCACTATCCAAGATACGAGTGGTTCTCAATGAGGTAATACTGATCCTGTAATTTCACAAGAGTTTGGCAGGCGAATACTTCTAATTTGTAAAACTGACAGTAGTACTGGCAGTCTTTCTTTCCTGTGCAAATCTGGTTGTAATTCTCAATTTCATTTGAAGTTTGTAATAGATAAATCTCCGCCCTATGGTAGCTACTTCCCATTCTGGGTGAGCAAGCACATTCTGGGTGTTGAGTACTTTTCAGCTTTCAGCATTTCAATTCAAGCTTTACTTTCTGTAATCACTCCGTCATATGGTCGCCCCTCACTCCGCATTGGATTGGGTAGCACATACTTGACGTTGAGTTCTTTCCTGCATTTAGAATAGAAGACCCTCTGACCAATGCTCGCCATCATCGGCGCCATCCTGGTTAGAGTTACAGCATAAGCAGTTTGTTTAGATCCTCTGACCAATGCTCGCCGTCACCGGCGCCATACTGGTTAGAGTTGTTTCAATACGTTTGGGTTTATCTCCTAACCTTAACGGGTACTTGATTGTAATGTTGTAATCTGATAATTAAAGAAAAAATTTGGCTCGGAATATTTCAGTGGTATCAGAGCCAAGATCCTACCATCCTGTGCCCATCAGAGTTCACTTGACAGAGAAAACAGATTCTACATCTGAGGTCAGAGCTGAGTTCAGTATTAGTTTTCAGAAGTTTCAAAGATGTTGCATTTTCTAAGGCCTATGGGTCGTGAGAAGTCAGATTCAACTATGGCATCGGAGGAAGGAAAGGTTAGTGATGTCGTAAGGGACTTCATTGAATATGCCAGACAGTTTAAAAGACAATGTGAAGATGAGGCTGTCAAACTCCGTGAGCAATATCAAACCATGCCAGATGATTATAGGTACAATGTTTCATTTGATTCCCATTTGAAGTGTGTGGCGTCAGTGGAGCCCGAAAAGTGGAAGATGGTGGACCACATTAGGAAAAGGATAAAAAGGGAAGCAGAACAAGCTATGTTCGAAGAATCAAAGAAGGAAGGAGATGAAGTGCCTATTTGTGGATTGCAGCCGACAAATATGCAAGTTGAAGAGAAAAATCAGTCATCTAGCATTGAAGATGGCACAAACAAGGTGCACATATCACATCAAAATGATCGTGAGCTCGAAGGAGAAAACGTGACAGTTGAAGAGTGTGTGGAAGAGCCTCATAATACGCCCCTTGACTTGCATGTGATAGCAAGTGAAGAAGAGCAAGTTGAAGGAAATACTATTGGTGTCTTTGAATCAGCTTATGACCGTTACCAAAGTGGTGATGTTGGTAATGATTTCGATGTGTTTGTACCTCCTCTTGTTGAAGATTTAGTGAGGGATAGATTGGCTCTTGTTGCTGTCTCAACTTCCCGAGAAGTTCCACATAAGGAAATCAGCAACATAATCTCTCATGAGGGTTCCATAGAAGATAATGAAGATGAAGTTTTTCAAACACCAAACATTGAAGATTCTTCACTTCATTTCGGGGGTGACATTGTTGGTCTTGGGATTGATCAGCAAACTGAGCCATTGGAGAGAAATTTTTTTGATGATTTCAGCTTAAGTGAATTAGGACTTGACTTATTCAAAGAGTCATCACTACAAGGGGAGCATGATAAGTTTTTTCCAGTTGATCATCTTAATCAGCTCACTAGCATTTGGGATCTGGGTGTGATGGCATCAAGTTATGTTAAAGAACCTGTGTGGGATAAGTTTCCCTTTGATCCTGATGAAGAACAAGAACCAGGTTGCACAGTAGACTATGAGGTGGCCCTTGGAGGAGAAGTTGTCTTTGAAGAAGAAGATTGTTCCACAAAATTCCATAATGATCTCTTTGGAGTGGTTGCAGCCACTAAAGAGGAATTTGTGGTTACAGAAACTTTCCGAACAGCGGACAAACATGATTCCTTGAGCAGGTTGGATACTGGTCTAATGTTTGATCAAGGAGGCCGGGATGAAGAAGAAGAGCTAGAAGTCCATATGGCTCTTGAAGATGGAGAGTTTGAAAGTGTTATTAAACACAAATCAGATTTATCAATACACGAAGCTGGTCGCAAGCAATGGGTTGAAGAATTTGTGGAGTATGATGCTTTTTATGATGATGAGCATTCTCTGCTAGTTGGTGGTGAAGTACAAGAATGTTGGAGTAGCAAAGAGGGCAGCAAAGGCAAGGAACGAAGTTCTGATTTTCAGTTGCAGCCTATCAGCAGTTCACCGTCTTTGCATGTTCATGAGTGGGAAGATCAATGCAAGGTATCTTTTGGAAGAGAAGTACAAACGCTATCCCTATTTGATCGCACACACAATTTGGTTGATGATCTCTATTGGAAGGCTCAGTCTGAAGAGAGACGAAGTGGAGTTAAGGATGAAGTTGCTCTTCCTAACTTGCAACTTATCAGAGGCTCTTTGGAGTCATTGAAATCAGCATACATACACTTGATTGAAGATCAAGATCATGCCGTTGAATCTGCAAAGAAGGCCTTCATTGTTTTCGAAGAAAGGGAGAGTATGGTTGAAGAGCTCACCTTGGAGCTTAAATCAACAGAGGACGAGTTGAAAGAAACTCAGTTGGCTCTAAGAAAGGTTGAAGACCAGTTTGCAGATTTCAAACTTTTCAAGGAGCAAGAGAATGCACGAAGAGCTGGAGAAATCAAGCAAGTAATTGATGAGATTGATAGTCTTCGAGAGGAGTTTGATCTTGAAGGTTTCACAAGAAAATCAAAGGTTGCATGTGCAGATTTGGAGCAGCAAGATGAAAGGAATGACTTTCAAGTTTATGACAATCCTCTTTTTCAAGAAGGTGATGAGAAAAGTTATGATAATCCTCTCTATGAAGTAGAGGATGAAATGGAGAATGAAACTGATTCTGGTTTCCAGTGCTTGGATGCTTCGATATCACTCCATGAGGATGTGCCACGTATGTTGAGTAGTAATGGATGCATAAGTGGCTTTGAGGATGAAGGTTCTACATGGGAGGTGACGAAGCAAGGTAATTTCAACATCTATGACATCAAGGTGTTGAAGAGACAAGTCTTGGTAGCTGTTGGTAACTTCATCACAGCAGCAACGAGTGAAGATTTCAGACCTACTACTCAGGAGGAATGGGGAAAAGGTGAACTAGACTTTGGTAGTTGCACTCTTGACAATCCATCCCTTGGGTGGAATGATGTTTGGAATCATATTGATCAGTTTTGGGAGCGGAAATTGAAGCCACTCTATGTTTCATACTCCCTTAATGTGGAAGCTTTCTTGGTTAAGCTTCAAGGATTTACTAGAAGGGGCATCAGTTTCGTGAGAAGGCACTTGGTTTTCACTAGCACTTTGGAATGTGTAGAGATTTCTTTGCAGTGTGTTGAAAATCACTTCCAGTTGAGTATCCATGTTTGGGATTCTCAACTTGGGTTGTCAGAGTTTATTACTTATGGAAAAGACTCTTGGAGGGATAAGGAACAAACTTCCAGACTTGTTGATGTTGTTCCCTTCATTTCCAGCTACTTGATGGTTCCGTTTGTTCATCAACAAATGGATTGGAGAGAAATTTTGAATTTGGGTTGGAAAGATCAACGATCGGTAGTTCTTGGAAGTGACTTTCAGCTCAGACAAGGGCAGATTTTGAGACACGAGTTTGCTGGTTGGAGGCAGACCAGCCACCTTACTTATGGAGTTACTTTCATTCAGGAGAGTTGGTACCTCACTTCTGATCAAAGAAGTGGTAGTTTTCTGATGGAGATGGCTTTAGCGTGTTTTTCAGCCACTTTGGAGGTTTGTAATGCAAATTCTGATGGTTTATTTTCATTATTGGTTCATGACAATGAGCTACCCCATACTTTGAATCTATATTTTGAGACTCTTGGGGTTGGGGTTGTGAAAAAATTCTTCAGACTTCATAGTTGTGCCATGATAATTCAGTTGAGGCATAGGGAATTCATGCGGAGTCCTGAGTTTGAATTTGTTGAGCTTTTGCAAAGGATTGCCTTCCTCTTTGCAAAAAGATTTGAAGATGACACATTTGCAGTCATGGTTCCGTTTGTTATCATGTGGAGGTATGCTGAAGAATTCAAGTTTGATTTGAGTAGACTATCCTTCATATTGCTTAGAATTCTGATTGACAGTAGTATGGTTGATACTGTTAATTCGGGGCATCGTGGGCATGAGATGTTGCATGATTTTGATTTCCCTCCTTTAAGATCTTCCAGTTTGAGTATCATAGATGGTAACACCTTGGAGTTACAAGGGGAGTCAGTGCAGCATTGGCATGACATTTTCATTGATGTGATCAGAGTGGTGCAGCATCGGCATGGTGGGTTTTTCCTGAGACGCATTTGGGAACCAGGGATCATACTTGTTGCGTATGGATTAGTTTTCAAATTTCTGGAGTTGTGGTGGTATTGCTTGAGGACAAGCAATTTTGGGAAGGGCGGATTGTAATGTCCTCTTCTCAAACCTGATCTTTCCAGTGACCGTTGACCCGTTCCTTGGGCACCCGAAGGCTAGACGGAAGATAAATTAGGGTTTCCTAAATTTGAGGAGGTCTTTGCTCAGAGATGATGGATTCAATGGCGGATTCTTTCTGGGTTTTCAGAGAGCTTCGCAGGGGTATGTTCATCTCGGCATTCAGAGTACTTTTTGGAATTTACTATTTTTAGTAAATTCTATTTTTGGCAGCTTTCCAAATGAGTTCAGCTCGGTTGACTTCCTGCTTCAGTTTGGTCAGATGTTTGGCGCAGTATTGGCTTCAGGGCACATCCAGAGGGATAAGTTAAGTCATTTAATTAAAAAGTCACGTTTTAAATATTATATTTTAACGTTGACCATGGGCCTAGATTAATGACTTAATGTTGTTTTAAAAAAGGGGGTCTTTGAGGGTGGCGCCCTCATTAAAAGATTATTTTAATATTTCCCAAAGTCAAAGCAATGTTATGAGGGGCGTAATTATCAAAGTTGTTATTAATTTAAAATATCATTTCTTAAGACTTGAAGAGAAAGTGCGCCCATCCTTGAGGAGAGTGGATTTTGACCTAAAAGCGGATTTTAGGGTTTGAGAGGTCAACTGGAAAATTATAAAAGGAAGGAGCTGAGCATCATTTCATCATCTTGGGTCTATGCTAATGTTATGCTGCCGAAATGGTTGCGGGAATTCTTCGAGGAATGAATGCCTCCTAGTCTGGGCTCGACTTCGTGCTTGAGAGACAGCACCTAGTGGAGAGGTTCGATTTTTGAGTGGTTTTATAGTAAGTTTTGCATTGTTGTAGAGTTATTGCTTTGAAGTTCAGTTTTTTGCATTTCATAACTTTTCTGGAGTTGCTGATTTGATACAGCAGATCCATGTTTTTACTCATATCTCAAAAAATACAAAAATGCTAGTTCTGGGTATTGCATCAATCTTTAAGTTTGTAAGGAGCGTTCATTTTCTCCAATTTATAGATTTTAATGTTGTGTATTGAATTTTTAATGCCAAGTCGAATTCTTCAGCTGGGCCGTACCATTTAATGGCATTGGGATTCGTGCATGATTCATGTGTGGGTTTTAGATCTGTTTTCAGGGTCTCATCTTAGGCGTCTACTTGGTTAAGGCTTAGTGCATTTAATCTCTAGTCAATCGGAGGTCATACGTGGAAGATATGAGCATTTAAGTCATTCATTAGACTGCTGTTTATGCATTTAATGAGCAGATTTGTAACAGAAAACAGAAATCAGTATTTGATCCTTGAAAGCATTGTGGTTTTGATATCACTATCCAAGATACGAGTGGTTCTCAATGAGGTAATACTGATCCTGTAATTTCACAAGAGTTTGGCAGGCGAATACTTCTAATTTGTAAAACTGACAGTAGTACTGGCAGTCTTTCTTTCCTGTGCAAATCTGGTTGTAATTCTCAATTTCATTTGAAGTTTGTAATAGATAAATCTCCGCCCTATGGTAGCTACTTCCCATTCTGGGTGAGCAAGCACATTCTGGGTGTTGAGTACTTTTCAGCTTTCAGCATTTCAATTCAAGCTTTACTTTCTGTAATCACTCCGTCATATGGTCGCCCCTCACTCCGCATTGGATTGGGTAGCACATACTTGACGTTGAGTTCTTTCCTGCATTTAGAATAGAAGACCCTCTGACCAATGCTCGCCATCATCGGCGCCATCCTGGTTAGAGTTACAGCATAAGCAGTTTGTTTAGATCCTCTGACCAATGCTCGCCGTCACCAGCGCCATACTGGTTAGAGTTGTTTCAGTACGTTTGGGTTTATCTCCTAACCTTAACGGGTACTTGATTGTAATGTTGTAATCTGATAATTAAAGAAAAAATTTGGCTCGGAATATTTCACAGCTCAAGTACACAGGCAAGTAGCTCAAGCAGGCAAACAAGTAGCTCAAGCAAGCAAGTAACCAGCTCAAGTACATAGGCAAGTAGTTCAAACAGAAAAACAAGTAGCTCAAGCAAGCAAGCAACTAGCTCAAGCACATAGGCAAGTAGCTCAAACAAGCAAACAAGTAGCTCAAGCAAGCAAGCAAGTAGCTTAAGCAACTTGACAAACAACTTTTTAACATTTCATATTTTTTTTATTTTATTTTATTTATTTGTTTTAAGCCTAAAGTAATCATAAACACAATAATGAGTTCCACCATACATCACAAATATAAAGTGATTAGCTCTAACATTCATCACATACACAATGGCTAACTAGCATATCACAATGGTTGACACACATGTCCATGATGCATCATAGATAGAAAGAATATCAGTGCATTGCGCACTACACCGTGGGTCCTATATTTCTTTCGGTCTTCTACATCATTGGGCCAAGGGAAGAGGATTCGATGCATCCCATACTACACCGCGGGTCCGTCCACCATCCCAAGGTCACTCAGTATAGATGAACACACAATATACACTTGAAGTCACAAAGTATATACACATAGTTGCGTAAATACATGCAGGTCACAAAGTATACACATGAAAGGCACACACATATGGACATACATTAACACATGCTGGCAGAAACATGCTATGATACCACATGTAATGTCCCCAAATTTGGAGAACCCCTAAATCTGCCCTAATTTATCAATTTCGAATAATCAATTTGGTTTAGGGAATATTTATAACTTGATTAGGACCTTGCAAGACAAAATTAGAAAATATTTACAAGATAATATTATATGATGCCCTTATTTGAATATGTAAAGAAAACAAGGGAAGTAAGATTAGTGATACAACTACCTGTTTAAGACTTGCAAATAACAAGAAACAAATATAATATCATAAATATATTGGAATCTTTTAGGTTTCTAATTCATCCTTCCCGAAACAAAATGGTCTGATAGGGTGCCCAAGAAACCCTCTACCCTAGGCCCGAGAGCAGTACACCCCTCTTGGCCCCATGTGGCCCTTGCCATCTATATGGGGTGGTGTGCCTAGTGAGGCGTCCTATCGTTGTTCCCCTGTACCAAAGCCATTATCACTTAATCATATTGAGAGGTTGAGGGTGCAGCTACAGCAGGGTGTCCTGGGAAGTCATTCCCTCTAAGCCCAAGAGTAGTACACTCCTCTTGGCCCACATGTGGCAGGCCTTAGCCATCCATCATGGGATGGTGTACCTAGAGGGTGACCCCAACGTTGTTTCTGTTGATTTATAATCAGATTTGCATGCACAGAAATAAATTCAAATGAGACACAATAACACAGCAAATACCCTGGGAAAACCCTCCACTTGAGGGAGAAAAACCCAGCAACAAAGATCTCTCTTCTCTATATAAATAATGGCAACAATTCGCTTTACAATGAGGCCAATATTCAGCACCTACACTAGATGCACAACAGATGGTAATCTGCCCTCCCTAAATCTGCACTTACAGAAATTCGTAATCTGCTCTTGGAGAAAATTCGCACTTGAATGAAGGAGAGAAAGTGAACTTGCTTGATCTTCCAAGGAGAGAAGTGGTCTCTTATAAATACATGGCTATAAGAGACCTCACAAGGTCGGCCTCAAACATGAATGACAATTTGAACAAGTCGGCCAAGATACAATGATAAATAATCAATACAACTCATAAAGAAGGTCGGCCAGAATAAGAATAATATTATTTACAAAGAGATGCGCCCATACTCATTTATTCTCACTTATAAATAAATAGCCAATAGGCTACATTTATTTATGACTTTACTAGAGGCTAGAAGGATGAACCCGAAGCTACTCAATATCATTAACACTCCCTCTCAGCTAGGGAGAGAACTTCCAGCTTGCACAATGCGAATCATCTCAATATGAGGTCCATCAGCCATCATTGCCTGCAATCAGATATAAAGAGAAGGATATCACTTCAACGTGATACTAGATATCGTCTCGATATCAACCATCAAATGGTAAGTACAAGTGTTCATCACTTGCGTGATGTTGTCACCTCAACGTGACTTTCACCATGGCTCTCCTAGAGGGTGAAACACAAGTACAAGAAGATCATCACGGACTCTCTCACGTGATGTTGTCATGGAGTCACACACATGACATCCACCATGACTCAGCTCAGAGGGTGGAAACGAGGGCTTACACCTCAAATTCTTCCGTCTCAGAAGAAAATGCATTAGCATACAAGTGTTCATCACTTGCGTGATGTTGTCACCTCAACGTGACTTTCACCATGACTCTCTCAGAGGGTGAAACACAAGTACAACATATGTCATGGAGTCGCACACATGACATCCACCATGACTCAGCTCAGAGGGTGGAAACGAGGGCTTACACCTCAAATTCTTCCGTCACAAAAGAAAATGCATTAACAAGGCTCACTGATACTGAGACTCATACTCAGTCAAGGCTGGATTCTCCACCATACCAAGCTTATCTCGGAAGTACACAACTTTATCTTGGCGAGAGGCTTGGTGAGAATATCTGCCGTCTGCTCATCAGTGCTAATGTACCTCAACTGTACAGCCTTCCGCAGTACCATATCTCTGATATAGTGGTACTTGATCTCAACATGCTTGGAGCTGTCATGAAACACAGAAGGCTTCACACAACTCACAATGAATAATAGTAGACTCCATTGATTGTCCAAACAATCCTGCCAGGAGCTTACGAAGCCACACTGCTTCCCGAGTTGCCATGCAAGCTGCAATGTACTCAGCCTTGTTGTACTCAATGCTACAGAAGGCTTCCTGCTGCACCAGGAAATCATAGCAGAACCCAAACTGAAGCAACAACCAGAGGTGCTCTTTGATCTGTGACACAATCTGCCCAATCAGAATCAGTGAAACCAAGTAACTCCAAGTCTGCATATGAAGTATACTTCAACCCATATCCAACTGTGCCACGCAAGTATCTTAGGATATGTTCAGCTGCAACAAGATTACCATCTTTTTAGGCTCAGCAAGCTCCCTCTGAATCTTCAAGCACTTGCATCAACCTTTTGACCTCTTCGTTCAAGATTGCCTGCAACACTTGACTTAGATAAATGTTTTCCAGCGCACACCTCTGGTACTGTAGAGAGTTCAGGATAGTCCTCCTCGACCTCATCCCAAATCTCACTATTCTGAATAGGTTTGCGGAGCTACCAATGACAGATCCAGATGACAGTCTTGAGCAATTCTGATCTCAACAGCTGAAGGGATCCTCTAAGGATTTAGCACCTAGCCTTGCAAAACAGTAATCTTCACTTCTTCTCAGTGAGTTACAAAACTCCCTCTTGATCCCTGCTTCAGAGATTGCAAAGAAGACTTCTGGAAGTGAACTCCCTCTAACCACCAGCTTAGTTCCATAGCTGCAAGGTGTGACTTTATGCTTGATCATTTCTTTGGTTGGCATGACTTCCTCATAAGATGCCTCAAGCTTTTCATCGCTAAGCAATCTCTCATCACTTTCCTGCTTCTAGCTGTTCACAAAGCATTGAAAGAGATTACTAACAGATTATAATTATCCAAGGAAATATCAAGACTAGAATCATACAAGGTTTACTATCTTAGGTTATAGCATGAATACATAAGAATTTATGATCAACATTAAAAGCATAAATAAGGAAATCAACCTATAAGATAAATATGTAGCAAAATATCAACAGTTCAGAATGAAGGGATAAAGAAACTTATCTTTACTGATTCTGATATATCTTCCTTCTGTCTTTACTGCTCTTGGAAGTGCTAATCTCAGCACAACAAGAGACAATCTACTCAACACAAAATTCTTAGCTGCTTTATGCAGCCAAAATGTAGAACCAGACCTCTCAAGGAATCAAGGCTCTATCATAGTCCATTCATATAGAAAATGATAACGATGTGATCAACCTATCACAATCATCATTTCTGAGTCACACTCAGAAATCTAGCATGAAACAATTCACAATGAATGGTGTCTCCGAAGGGTCTCATCCCACCTTGATGAAACACTATTCAAGAGAAAAACACATACACAATCAAATAAATGACATCAGATCTGCACAACTCTGCAGACTGAAATTTAGCCCTAGTTTTCAAAATAGGTATAAACAATTACAAGATACTTATCTTGTTGAAATCAGAATGCTTTTCGGGTCATATCTGTCCCAAGGTCAGATCCAATGTCCGAAAGGAGTAGCTAAAAACAGCAGTGAGACCTCAGCTGAGTGATGTATCTTAAGAGAACTTTCACCAGCATCATCCACAACTGACGGTCACATAATTTTACCAGCAACAGGCCTCTACACATAGATTTCATGATGCAAAAAAACTGAGACATGACAAATACACACTCAGATCTACCTCTGAATTCTTCATCACCATAGGATTTCAAATGATGTTATCAAGAAGTCACACTTCTAATCTCTGATGGTATAATAGAGGTAGAGAAGAATTCCATGACAATTTGACTCTAATCCGAATATCTGACTATCAAATCAGATGCAACTATATAATAACGGCCTGAAGGCATTCCTTGAGCAATGTCCGATCACTTATGATTATCGCAGCATAACGCCTGAAATTACACGATGAAGAGGTGCGATTGAAGAGATCTTACGAAAATAGAGACAGCTGATGAAAGGGAAATTCGATCAGGTCGAGCCTTCAGCTCTGGCCGATATTTCCAAACTCGATTTAACCAGCCACAAAACCCGTATTTCCAGATCCCGTCATTCAACACAGCAGAGGATATAGAGAGTAATTTCGTTTCCAGAAAATTCTTTCCTGAGCAATGTGTATCCTTGAGAATGATCAATGAAATCTTCAAATACAAGGGAAGGCTCCTGATTGCAGATCGGAGATACGACTTTGGCGCCACCTCAGATTTCTTTGACATCAGTCGGGAGTCCTTTGCTACCCGTGATCACCTGATGAGAAGTAACCTTCTAACCTGAATGTGCCTTTCGAGGTGATCTTCTGAAGTTAAGATCGAAGGCTTTGTTAAAATCTCCAAGGAACCAAGCATGAGGGCGCACAATTATCACGACATTTCTCTGCAAATGAATATTGCCTCCTTTTAACTTCTACGAATAACCTCTAAGATCTGACTACGGCGGCCAAAGACAAAAATACACAATTTTTATGATCCCGACTAGAAACTGCAGCGATAAACTCCAGCAGATTGCCAAGAATAAATGATTCTCAAATGATGTGCCCAAGAGTCTTGGTTCAATAACCATGACAAGATGCGTATTTCCCTCTAGTGATGCGCTTCTGTAGAGGATCCAGACCATCTCACATTTTCTGCTCAGCGAACATGACTGTGAGAAGAAGCGATTACCTTCTATGCATTTCCTTATCTCTCACATTCTTCCACAGACAGGTTTAAGCAAAAACTGATCAGATCTTTTCGTAGACCTGCTCTGATACCATGTTGATTTATAATCAGATTTGCATGCACAGAAATAAATTCAAATCAGACACAATAACACAGCAGATACCCTGGGAAAACCCTCCACTTGAGGGAGAAAAACCCAGCAACAAAGATCTCTCTTCTTTATATAAATAATGGCAACAATTCGCTTTACAATGAGGCCAATCACAAGGCCAATATTCAGCACCTACACTAGATGCACAACATATGGTAATCTGCCCTCCCTAAATCTGCACTTACAGAAATTCGTAATCTGCTCTTGGAGAAAATTCGCACTTGAATGAAGGAGAGAAAACGAACTTGCTTGGTCTTCCAAGGAGAGAAGTGGTCTCTTATAAATACATGGCTATAAGAGACCTCACAAGGTCGGCCTCAAACATGAATTACAATTTGAACAAGTCGGCCAAGATACAATGATAAATAATCAATACAACTCATAAAGAAGGTCGGCCAGAATAAGAATAATATTATTTACAAAGAGATGCGCCCATACTCATTTATTCTCACTTATAAATAAATAGCCAATAGGCTACATTTATTTATGACTTTACTAGAGGCTGGAAGGATGAACCCGAAGCTGCTCAATATCATTAACAATTTCCCCTCCTTATAGGCCCTTAACTCCCCTTAACACGGCTAGTTGTTTACAGTCAGATAATATGAATATCATTCCATAAAACACACATATTTTGTTCTTAAATCAATGAAACAGATTCATCATTCATATTAACAAATATTGATACTTTGATTCATGCATATGTGTAGACTATCATCATTATCATGACTAATGTGTTAGTTTTAGATCAGAAATGTAAGCAATAAATAATGCAACACATAAGACAAATGAACACAACAGTTTACCCTGGGAAAACCCTCCTCGAGGGAGAAAAACCCAGCAAAATATATTTTTTATATATAGGACGAATAAGAGCAGAAATCTGTTTTACAAATCAAACCCTTCTCAAGGGAAAACTTGATACAATAAATGATGAAAATATCTTCTTGATACAACTGAATATAAATCTTCTTGAAATCTGATCTGCTTCTAAAGATGGCGATCTGCTGCTAAGTGCAAACTCCTTCTTGAGAAAATGAAAATGAATTGATGATTGAATGAATGATCATCATCTTGTAAATATACCAAACTAGGCGACTCTTCATCTAGGTCGGCCTCTTTGATAAATAAAAAATAAAAAATATAATTTGTAACAGGAAGGCCGTCCTGCCTTAAACAAGGGGAAAATAGCTTCCGAAGCTATAAAACACTAACATAATGAATATTGGATCTTCTGCCAGAATTAAATACATATCATGCTCATCTTTAGTTTATATCATATTCCCAAAATATCATAAGAAGCATACCATAGTAAGATATAACATATTACAAGAATAATAAGCATAAATCACAGAATATATATTTGCATACCATAGTTAGATAAAGCCCGTCATAAGAATAAATATTAATAACCAAACATAAAATAACTATGATAGACATACCACTATCTGCCCGTGTGCTGTTAATACCTGTGATGTTCTTATGCCTGAGTTTTGAATATGTTTCTAAGGATAAATCAAAAGATATCCTTTTATAGATGACTCGGTGATTGCTGTTCAGAACATATATACTTCTTCTTTTATTACAACGATCTGCTCTTAACACTCAGAAGATATCGTTAGTATAGATCAATGGATAGAAATCTATTATCATATCAAAGCATCATAAATTCTTATAGGACCCGATAATTACTGTAAGTATTATTATTGAACAATCATATATATATTTACATATATGTATATACCCTGTATATATATATGTATATATGTGTGTGTGTGTGTGTTCCCTGACGTATGTCAATTAGTATTCATATACATATGTTTATACAAGTATTCCTTTCATTTATATATATATATACTCTTTACTCTTATGATTTATTGTCAAATTTATCTATGTATATACACTTTATACTTATCCAATAATATATGCATGTTCAATCACAGATTGTATTGCTATGGCTGTTGTCCTGAATGTCCTCTATTTCTGAATCTTCCCTCCTATAATGATCCCCGTGCCCCTATACATTTCTTTAACTTCCTCCCTTTATATGACGGGACAAGACATGACTCCTAACCCCAATCGATGTCTCACTTGGTACTTACCTTGATAGCCGCCTCTTTACAAACATAACCGTTTCTTTATTTAATTGCTACCTTCACAAGATTCCATTGCTGCCTTAAACTATCTATAATTCACTTAAGTGCTTCTTTACAGCAGATTGCTATCTTCACACATATAAACTTTATCTTTTTGCTAATGAATCCCTCTCCCTCAAGTTTTGTCTTATTCTCCACTCTTATATGCCCCGATGGCTATTCAAGGGTCAATGGTCATGCCTCTTGGAGAGATGATCGCACCTTTTGACTTCATCGAACTGTTTGCTAATATTATCGCTGCTGCTTAGTATATGTATTTTTTATTTAAATATTTCTGTTGATATATCTTATTAATATTATTTTATATTATTTTTCTTGTGAATATCATCTTTAATATTATATTTGTAAGTACTAATATTAATTATTATTTAAATTTGTTTCTTTTTCAATTATCAATAATAAGTTGTAATATATATTTTAATTGTAATAATATATATTTAGTTTTAATATGTTTATATATTACATTATTTAACGATGTTTAGGTTTCGGTATTTACAAATAATATTTAGGATGGTAATTTGTATTTATAATAATATTATCTTGGTAATTATAATGATGTTTAAATGACAATTACTTATTTTATATTTTGATATTTATTTGGTTTGGTTCTTTGTATTTCAATACCTTAGATTTAGTACTACAATTTCGGGGACATGACAGTCCTCCCTTCTCCCTGCCCAAGATTGCTTATCCTCAAGCAATCAGAATTCAAAACATCTTTTCATATTAGGAGTCACGTCCTTTCACACCTCCTCCCTATTCTTGAGGGCCTAATTTAAGTTCTTGCGAGGTTCTATTCTTAATTGGATTTGTTAAATTTAAAGATCAGATTATATGCAGAATGTTGAACTTGATAAATATGAAGTTGATGCCAAATCAGTATTGAAAAATACTGACCATGAATTCACAAGTCTGAATTTTTCTTTAATGGTATTCGATCTACAAGAGCAGAACATTTATTGATTTCGATGTCTCCAATTGTGGATCGGATCTACATTAAATATATAAGGAAGAGACACATCCCATGAGCGGACATGTCTCCACAAAGTGGAGGCATGTCCGTTCATGAGATGTCTCATGAATTGTGCCTTTTCATCTAAACTAAACACCCGATCACCAATTCGGAGTTAGTTACTTAATAAACATAAATGCTTACTAAGTTCGATCTGATTTTATCTTGCACAAATAAACAATATCCAATCTGGAAATGATCACCGATAATGATGCTCGATCGGGATTCTATATGAAACATGAAAAGCTATTAATCCACAATTAATAACCTCTAAATGCAGATCGATAATATACTTGGAATGTAGTAGATTTCGATATAAATGATGATGTACACAATTAATATATGTATGTGTGTATACATATGTCAGTACATACTGACATATATATACACACACATATGATCATCATTTCTATATCTGACTGAAGCTACCATATTTCAACACTCCCTCTTAGCTAGAGAAGATAACACTAACCAAGTATATAGTGATATCACCTTACTCGTGATATCAGAAGATATGGTATGCTTCTAAGAGAGTCAAGTCACTTGACATTCTTCATAACACATCATCATTATGGTATGTGCACTGACATCAAGTCTCATGATGTCTACCATAATAAATCATGGCATATCCACGGATACATTTATCCACCATGACTATCCCATAAGGATCATAATGATCTTCAACTGATATCAAGTCTCGTAATATCTATCAAAATGTCCAAGAGATACTATCATGACATATCCACGGATATCAAGTCATATGATATCCATCATGATAGTGAAACTAATCATTGTAGAGTCGTCACTTTACAATGTCAAATACAAGTGTTCATTATCAGAAAGATCGTCACCTTTCAATAATGTACACAGGGGGTGAGGGCCCATAAAGTCATGGAGTCACACACATGACAAAAGAGTTTACACATTAAACATCTTTTAAATACATTAGTACAAAATAAACAATTAGAGTCTCAATCTCAAAAATAACTTACATTTCAACCATACCAAGTTTCTTCCGGAAGTGTTCAACTTTAACTCTGAGAGAGGCTTGGTGAGAATGTTTGTTGTTTGATCGTTTGTACTAATATACTCCAACTAGATCACATTCCTTTCTACCATGTCTCTCACATAGTGGTAAGGAATCTCTATATGCTTTGATTTATCATGGAATACTGGATTCATAGAAAGCTTAATACAACTCTGATTGTCACAGTGAATAATAGTAGGATTCAGGGACTCACCAAATAATCCCACAAGCAATTTCCGGAGCCTTACTGCTTCTCTTCCTCCCATAGTGGCTGCAATATATTCGGCTTTTGTTGTACTCAGTGCCACAGAAGATTGCTTCCTACTACACCAGGATATCATCGTAGACCTCAACCTGAAACAACATCCAGAGGTACTCTTTTGATCATCTTCTTTAGGTTCAGTAGGATCCCTCTGAATCTTCAAGCACTTGCATCAACCTCCTGACCTCATCGTCCAAGATTGCCTCATAGCAGATCACTCTATTCTGAATAGGTTTGCAGAGCTACCAATATCAAATCCAAATGACAGTCTTTGAGCAATTTTGATCTCAACAGCTGAAGAGTACTGTCAAGGATTTAACACTTGGCCTTTCAACACTACAACCTTCACTTCTTCTCAGTGAGTCACAGAACTCCCTCTTGATCCCTGCTTCAGAGCTTGCAAAGAAGACTTCTAGAAGTGAACTCCCTTTAGCCACCAACTCAGTCCCATGGCTGCAAGATGTGACTTCATTCTTGATCATTTCTTTGGCCAGCATGAGTTTCTCATGAGATGCCTCAAGCTTTTCCTCTTTGCACAATCTCTCATTACCTTCTTGCTTCTCGAACCATCCTGGAAGCATTATAGAGAGAGATTACTAACAATTTATGACTATCCACATAAATATCAAGGCTAGAATCATACAAAATTTACACTTCCAAGTTAAAGCATTAACACATAAAAATTTATGAACAATATTAAAACATAAATAAGTAAATCAACCTAAAAGAGAAATATATATCAAAGGATAAAAAATGAAGGGATAAAAAACTTATCTTTCTTGAATTCTGATATGACTCTTTCTTCCATCTTTTGCTCCTCTCGAGAGTGCAAATCTCAGTACAACAAAAGACAATCTGCACAACACACATTATGCAGCCAGCATATTCAATATAGGACCAGCCTTCTCAAAGGCAACATTGCAGTCCATGCACATAGAGAATGGTATCGATGTGACCATTCAATCATGACAAATTTGCATTTCTCTTTTCATCTCAGAGTCACACTCAGAGATCTTCACAACGAAATGCAATGAATGATTGACATTACTGAGGGATCTTATGCCAATGATCACTTTTACCAATCACACATGATCCAACTAAATAATGTTAGACCTACACAACTTAGCAGACTAGATTTCAGAAGAATAAACAAAAGGAATACTTATCTTGATGAAATCAGACTCTCCTTTTCAGGTCTGCACTTTTCCTGATAAAGGATTTCTCGATTTGCTCCGCCCTTAGCAGTGGTGTCGCCTCTGACTAATTCCAAGCAAGATTGATATTACTCTCCAAGTGATGTTAGGTTGATCGTCATCACATGTTTGAAGCCCTGACCTTAGTTCATGCTGACGCACTCAACCAAGATCACAAATATTTGAATACTCCTTAAGTGTTGTACTTAAGCACTTTTCAGGTTTGCACTTGACTTTCATGAGATCTTATTCACTATAAGTACCTGAAGCATCTCGATTTGATCTTAAAGACCTTTCCCATTGGTACCACAAGAAAAATACTAGTCGCAGCTAATGTAATTATTTCTCAGAATAACCCATCCGAAGAAGATGAATCTGATCTTCTCATAATGTCATGAATGACTCAAACGGAGGAGAGTTCTTATTAATCAATATCGAAAAGGTGGTCTTTCTTCCATTTGGACATCACATAACATCTTTTAATCAACTGTAGATCTCAGGCTAAAATCTTTAATTTGCCGCAAGTGGCAATAGTGCGAACACAACAATACAGAGTCGGCAGAAGGCAGTCTTCATAGATTGCGAATATATATAAGGCGTGATAAGGAAGTTATCCCCTCACGGGATAAAATAGTACTCATGGTTAATTCGATATTCAATCTTAGACTCATTCTGATATTTTTCTACACCTCCTCCGACATAGAGAAGCTTGCTACAGACGATCGAATTTATCAGAGGAGGAATTAATCACGATCTCTTGTTGATCACCAGATTCTAAGCATTTTTTCAATGTCGATCTTGCACTGAAATCGATGTCCCACAAATCTAATGTCGGGTCCTTTGTGTCTGGGCTGAGCGACACAAGTCACGGGATTGCAATGATTTCCTGAATAGTGTCGCTCTTGATTTCAGTACCCAAGAGTTGAAAGTGACTGAATGATATTTGTGGCCTCTTTTAGGCGTTCACCCTCAGCACCCGAACACTTTTGCCTCTTAAATCAATTATTATTATAAGTTGTTCAACTTTCTGAACCTGCCAAGTCAACCAGACTCAAGTATCCAAATCTATGATGAGTCGTAGGTTGATATTCTCATTCTGAGTGCGTCGATGCCGGACCCTTCGTGGAATGACTGCATTCACCCAAACGCGTGAGCTTAACTTCTCAATTGATGCGAGGCCGTTCAGGGGTGACTTGGGAGCCGTGATGGTAAGATATGAATTCTCTGTTGTCTGGACTTATGAAGATCTCATTTCGTCGATGCTCATAACACTCGCGCGATCCTTCGCTTGAAGCTCGTCTTTGTAGTTATTATCTCTCTCCCAAGTCGGATGTCGCTCAATAGTGATGCTCAAACTCCCTTGTAATGACAATCAACACAGATTCTTTTGATCACGAGGTCCACTGTCTTGAAGGAAAATGCCAATCCTCTGATGGTTGCCGACCAGAGCCAAAGGCTCTGCCTGGGTGGCGAGATTATTCGTTCCTCCAAGTTGCGCCTCAGTCTGAAGCAAATCTGATCGGATCTTTCTTATACCCGCTCTGATACCATGTTAAATTTAAGATCAGATTATATGTAGAATGTTGAACTTGATAAATATGAAGTTGATGCCAAATCAGTATTGAAAAATACTGATCATGAATTCACAAGTCTGAATTTTTCTTTAATGGTATTCGATCTACAAGAGTAGAACATTTGTTGATTTCAATGTCTCCAATTGTGGATCGGATCTACATTAAATATATAAGGAAGAGACACATCCCATGAGCGGACATGTCTCCACAAAGTGGAGGCATGTCCGTTCATGAAATGTCTCATGAATTGTGCCTTTTCATCTAAACTAAACACCCGATTGCCAATTCGGAGTTAGTTACTTAATAAACATAAATGCTTACTAAGTTCGATCTGATTTTATCTTGCACAAATAGACAATATCCAATCTGGAAATGATCACCGATAATGATGCTCGATCGGGATCCTATATGAAACATGAAAAGCTAATAATCCGCAATTAATAACCTCTAAATGCAGATCGATAATATACTTGGAATGTAGTAGATTTCGATATAAATGATGATGTAAACAATTAATATATATATGTGTGTATACATATGTCAGTACATACTGACATATATATACACACACATATGATCATCATTTCTATATCTGACTGAAGCTACCATATTTCAACAGGATTCTTCCATTGTAATGCTCTTTTTTGTATCACAAATTTGAGTGAGCTGCACCTTTTTACTTCAATAATCACAACTCTTTATTATTGCATTTGGATACTAATAATAATTCAGTTTTAGATAAGTTAATTTGTTAGTGCCTCCTAATTCAAGAGGTATTTTGATAGACACAGTTCTTATACTATTTAGTAACCATAAATATCCATGGAGTAATCTTTGTTGAAGGCACATCTGAAATGAAGCAAACACATGGATATACACGTAGTATATGCTGAAATTCATGTGGGTTACAAAGTATACCCATAATTACACATAAGTTGCAAAATGTGAGTGCACGCAAGTCGCAAGATATACACATGAATACAAGACACATGATCACACATAAATCATAATATAAGCCACAAAGTATTCACTTGAATGCACTTGGATACACTTAAATACACATAAGTCACATGTTATACACTTGAATGCATTTGAATGCATAAGTCACACTTGAATACACTTGAATACTAACATTTTAAATACTTGATTACGAAATAAAATTTGACAAATGAAAATGTGAAATTGCCAATTGGAGATTTCTATAATATCGAAAATATCATAAAGATGATTACAATGAGTAGCATGATACATTGATATCAAAATTGTAAATTTTAGTGAACAGATTATATGCACAGAAAAATAATTCAAAATCAGACACAATAACACAGCAGATACCCTGGGAAAACCCTCCTCTTGAGGGAGAAAAACCCAGCAACAAAAGTCTCTCTTATATATATAAACAATGGCAACAAATCTCTTTACAATGAGGCCAATCACAAGGCCAATATTCAGCACCTTCACTAGATACAATAATAGATAATGACCTGCACTTCTGACTGTATAAATCTGCCCTTCAAAGAAATTCGCAATCTGCTCTTGATCAGATTCGCACCCAGCTCTTGATAAAAATTCGCACTTGAATGGATGAATGAAACGAACTTGAATGAATGACAAATGGATGCAAGCGACCTTGTATATATACAAATGTGAGAGAGGTCGCACCTCTTCACGTACAAGGTCGGCCAAGATACAAATAAATATAATTACAAATAATAGATCTAATTTACAAGGAAAGTCGGCCCAAGATAAGAATTATATTGTTGCCAAGAGATGCGCCCATTCTCATTAATTGTCACATATAAATAAATAGCCAATGGCTACATTTATTTATGTCTTCACTTGTGGCTGGAAGGACGAACCTGAAGCTGCAATATCATTAACAAAAATAAGTACAAAATGTCTAAATGTAGTGAAGGGAGGCCTCTAATCACTCTCTTCTCACTGTTTTCTCTCTTCACCTAGCTGTTGCAAAACATGAAAAATCAAATGTGAGAAAAATAGAGTATTTGAGAGTGTTTTGTAGAGGTTAGAAGCAATGGAGGGGTCCCACTTGCCTTTAGGACTCGGCCCAAGGCACAAATTTCCAAGTATTAAAAATAAATTTGAAAAAAAAAAACACCTTTTGCATGTCCCAGGTTGGGAGACTTCTAGGCGTCCCCAGGACGTCTCAAAGACTTATAGGCATCCCCAAGACGTCCCGGAGACTTCTAGCCGCCCCCGGCGTCTTCCAACCGTCCCCAACGTTTTGGTGGTGGTGAGGTACGACAAGGGGACGTCCCTGACCCTTCCCATGTCCCCGTCTCAGAAATGTGTGGATTTGGGGCGAGGGAGGCGTTTCCCCGTGGAACACTAAATTGGAGTCTATTTCATTCCCTGTTCTTGCCTTTTTAGCCTTATCCTCAAAAATCCCTTGAAGAGCTTGTTTTGCTTGATACGTGACTTTCGGAGGGCATTTTGTACAAATAATGGTGTTATTTCCTGGCTCCTTTGCCAAATGCCATTTGAAGCAATGAATGCAACTGTTGATGTCATTCAAACACCAATTGCATTTAACCTTCGTTGTACCCGATATTGATGTGCAATGTGTCCCCGCAAAGTCTTTTATATGTGGCATTATGATCAAATCTAAAAAAGCATCTTAATTCAGTATTAAGGTATGAATAATTAATTGGGAAAAAATTGCAAATTCATTTTAATTCCCTTGCACTAAATCTCAAGAAAGTATGAACTGCAAAGAAAAACTAGCAATACATGTGGTGATGTGGCTGAATGAAATTATCAATGTTCCATTTTTATGTGCATCTATTTAAATAAACTGCATACCCTCTATCACTGGTATAAATCTGTTTAATTTTCTCTCTAGAAAATAAACCCTTCAGTATTAAAATTGTCTAAGTAGAATAATAAATGTTCTTTCAGATTACTTGAGGTTGTGAGAGTTTTTGATTTCTTGATCTCTTTCTATGCAATTCTGATGTAAATTGCTATATAGAGATGTTGTGTTAGAGGGTACGTAGTTTTTGTTCTTAGAGGGTATATAGATTGACATATATAAAATTGGAAATTGATGTGTTAGAGCTATCCACATGCTCAAATTCATGTCAACATTGCTGTAACTTGGATTTACATATGATACTTTTGTGCTTCTAGACAAAATATATATTCTAGACAAAGCCACTTAAAACACCATTTCATCATGGCATTCAAAATGTTGAATTCCATAGGCTGTTTACTGTTATTGTTTGTCACTGAAAGGAATGTGTTAAAGTTAGCCACTTGTGTGTACAAATGGACTATTCTCCTCCCACAAGATAGGTGAGCACACTCTCAAACTAAGTGATAGCAAGCTAGTATCCTATGTAACTTTGTACTTCAAGTTATATGAGAAAAAAAAATTGAGGTATATAATTCATTGTATACGTGCTAAATATCTATAATAAACTTTGAGAAGAATTATTTGAAATAAAAGATGCTTGTGTAGTGGCTGGCATACGTTCTGAACAGTTGTAGTAAGGACAGCATAAGAAACAAAAGGAATGACAATGGAAAAGGGCCATGATATGACTTAACAGTGGACTTTGTTTGGAATTCTAGAATTTGTATACAAGTGAAAGCTATTCTTAGAGCATATCTATGCTATACGATCAACCAGCTACTCTGATTGCCTTTAGAAAGATAAAAATAATAGACTAACATATATTACCAGACAGCAAGGAATGATTTTATGTAACATGGTATAAATCTTTAAGCTATTTGTCTAGGCTAATCTCCTTTCAATAGATGAGCCATTTTTGGGGTGTGGATGGTGTATCAAGCCTATGTGATTTTTATATTTTAGTGACATTTTTACAGTGGATTTTTCTCTGTATTGATTGGAAAATAATAATATAAGCATTTACATACATTTTTTATTTATATATGATGAAGAATTTTCAATTTTAAAAAAATTGAAAATTCTTCATCATATATAAATAAAAAATGTATGTAAATGTTTATATTATTGTTAAAAAATATGTCTATCTTAAAATTGTTAAACTAAATGAATAAATAACTACAAATACCGACTAATCTACATTTAAGAATTCAAGCAAATGGCTGACGGAAGAAAATGGCCTACCAGGTGAAGCGACAGATTTCGTTTATGGCGTCTGAGTCTTTGAATCCCGTTTTAATCTCTCAATTGCGTCTCAAAATCGACTACCTTCTCAATCGTGTTTGTTGGCGTTTAAATTCGCACCTCTGGTATGCGGATTTGAAAACGGACAGCGATGCACAGATAAACTGCTCTTCAAATTAGGAGGGGAAGCTCCCTCTTGCTGATGTTGTTGTAAGAAAGTAAACTAAAACTAAGTTGCCTATCTTTTTGATCAGCTTAGAGCACGAGGTTTTTTAAACACAAACGCCGCAGCTGAGATTTTCTGATATAAGAAGTTCAACTACGACTAACTTAAACTAAAGACGTTCCTAACCTCTCAAGTAATACCAGAGCAAGAGAAGTTAGAAATTAACAAGGTAGATTTTCTGACAAAAATACTTCAATAATCTCTCTTTCAACGAACACCACACTTCATTGCAAGCTGAAATAAAGATCATAAAAGTAGAACATAGATAACGGAAATCTGAGATTTTGGACCAAGGCAAAAGAGGCTCATGATTTTATTACTCAAATCTCTGAAACAAAGCTCACTTCTAACATGCCTTGAACAAGAAATTGCAGCTAAAGAGGCTTGCAAACTTATTCTTAACACAATAGAAAACAGCAATCACACTAACTCCTTGTTGGCTAAAGAGGCTCAACAATTTGCTTATCACAATACAAATGAACAATACTTGAGCAACAAATAGAAGGCACAATAGGCTCAGCGTTTTGTTCTCACTAGCACGGTTAAAGAAACTAAATGAGCAAAGGCTCTTATTTATAGAGAAGCAGAGGAGTAGGGAACCCTAAAATCTCCTTGCTTTCACAATCTAGGGCTTGCTCAACAAGCAAGCTTTATTACTAAATCTAGAAAGAAGATAACATCTAAAACCCTAGAAAGTAGAAAAAGCGGGAAACGCCAACTATTACATCTTATCTTCTTTCTATCCTCAAAGAATGGATAAGGATCATTCCAAGAATAGAAAGAAAGCGGGAAAGAAAGCTTCTAGAAGAAAGCTGCTTTAAAGCTCGATCACATCCGCTAGGAAGTTGGAGATCGTGTCTCGGTTCGGTGCATCTATGCCATCAACAGCAAAGCACCGCTTTTCAAGAATATCTTTAGCATCTGCAATAGATCTAAGGAAATCTTCGATATCACTGGCCGCTTTATCAAACTTTGCTGACATCATGGAAGTGTGACTTGGCAGAGTCTTATGCTTTTCTTTTATCCATCTCTGTGCAATCTTCTTCTTGTATTTTTCCTCGTGCATATTCCATATCCTTTCACATTCCCCCTTTGAGAGAGTAACATTTTCAGGCCACGGGGGAATGGAAAAACACTTCTCGATCATATCAGGCTTTAGACTGCAAATCAATCTACCATCTGCTGACTGGATCTCCCTAGTAGCCGGGTTGTAATGCTTAATGCAAGCGATTACGAACTCAAGACTCTAAACTGATATAGGAATTGACGCTGCTGCGAGGAGTCCAGAATGCCCTAGGTTCTTGATTGAAGTGTTGCCCGCTCTTTCCAATGCATGCAAATCGAACACTGGCTTGATATGATGCAAATCTGTTTCAGCTGTTTTGATGTAATTGTGAAAGAAAGCTGATTCTGTCTTGAAAACATTGGGAGTGTACTCCATTTCGAAAAACTTGAAGAATGACTGTAAACTCGCCTTGGTTCTGACAAGTTTTGAGCAATTTCTATTTTTAGAATGCTGATTTTTGTGCTCCAACGGACAAATTTTTGAGAAATTTTTCTGAGATATGGGTTTTGCTCAGAATTTTGACGCAAGACAACCCAGATTGTCCGTTTTTGAAAATTTTGAATTTTGCCTAAAAAAGCAGCAAACCCTAATTTCTTCAATTTAATTCCGAAAAAAACTGGCACCTGGGTTTTGTTCAGAACAAGATTAGAAATGGACCCAGTTGATTAGATTTGCAAAACCCTGACGTTTGATCGAAAAAGTAGCCAACCCTAGGTTTTGAAATTTTCTTGAAAAAAGCTGCGATATGGGTTTTCTTCAGAAGACTGATTGGAAAGGACCCAGATGGTTGAAATTTGAATGCACTGAGGTTTTCACTGACATGCAAAATAAAAGCACTTGCTGCAACTTGATGAAGTTCTTGAAAAATTCTTCAGAAGATTGAGGCAAAAAGACCCAGACGACTGAAAAATGGAAAGCCTTGGCCTTTTGCTTGAAAAATTCGATCTTCTGGAACAAAAAGCTTGAAAAAGCAAGGGTTTATGCTTCCTGGTCTGAAAAATCTGATGTAAAACCAGCAACTATGGATTCTTGAATCACAAAACTTGCTCAAACTTGCTGCTCCAACTTTCTCCTCTGGATGCTACCTGCAAAAATAATGAAAAATACATGAAAGAATGATGTTAAATAGGCTTTAGGGCTTTGGATTAGGTTTTGCTTTCTTTGCTTTTATTTCCAAAACCCTAAAACTCAGCTTCCTTGAACTTGGACGCCATCTTCCTTTTGCAATTTTGAAACTTTTTGAAAACTTCGAAAAATATTCTAAGGCATGAACATTTGGGCGCCTATCTTCACCTGGGGCGCCCACTTCTTCCAGTGTTAGCTTATTTTTTGATATTTTCAACTTTCCTTCATTTCGACATGCTACTTCGCCTCTGATTTTCCGTTGATAGATTGACCCGACAGGCGAGCTGAAGGTTTCACGGCGGAGCTTGACTGATTCTAAGAAAGATGTTTTGGAGGCATCTCTGGCGAAATCCTTCATCTTGACCTCCAAATTCATGGGAGCCTTTTCCTTCCAAGGGCGCCCATTTCACCCAGAGAGCCATTTTCGTAACTTTAAAATTTCTTCATTAAATCCTCTTCTACAGACGATCTTGTCAAATCTGGAGCTCCGGGCGTCGGATCGACTGCCTGTTATGCTCATCGCGAAGCTGACGAAGAATGAAGAGGGGTCTTCTGGGATGAACTTAATCAAAAAGTGAATTCAAGGCCTCCAAAAGTTTGGGCGCCCATGTTGGCTGGGGGCGCCCACTCTACCCAGACTTAGATTTTTTTTTTTTCATTTTTTACTGTTTGCTTCTGAATTTTGAAATTCAACTCTTACCAACCCTTCTGTTCGGAGCTTCGGATCTGGCAATTGCGTCCTCTGATTGACGTGCGGAGTATCTCGTTTGAAAGCTGGATCAATTGTGAAGAGATCTCATTAGATACTTGTTTGCAAATTCATCTGTTAGGGCCCTTGAAAACTTGGGCGCCTTTCTTCTCTAGGGGCGCCCACTTCCTCCAAACTTAGCCATTTTTACTAATTTTATTCTTCGAGTTTGAAATCTTCATTCTGTACCTTCGTCTTCAATCTGAATTTTGCCGGAAGACGACCAGTTGAATACTCTGACGAAGACAGGCATCGCGAAGCTGATTGAACACTGAAGAGACTAAGCACTTTGACAAACCCTAATTGCTGGATTTGCCCCTTCAAAAAGCTGGGCGCCCTTCTTCACCAGGGGCGCCCAAAATTTCAACACTTAGTCAAATTTTGATATTTTTCAACTTTCCTCGTTCTGACGTTAGTTTGAATACCCCTGTTCAACGTTGAATTCCAGATGACTGAGTGATCCGTTGACTGCGCCGTTGAATTCGTTGCAAGGCTGGCAGGGAACTGAACAACATTGACTGGAGACTTGAAACCCTAATTTCATCATATGATGTCCCAAAAAGGTGGGCGCCTTTCTTCAACAGGGGCGCCCAAACTCAGCAGTGTTAGAAAATTTTCATGAATTTCCAATTTTCTTTCTCGTTCTTCGTGCATGTTCATCATCTCACCTTCTGTCAAATGTTTAAGTGTTGAAACTGGCGCCTGATAGCCGGCTGACCTCCATTGATGACCTCGGAGCTCCATAAATGCTTCTAAAAAAGCAGAATAGACCCAGTAGGGCAAAACTGACTATTTTGAGATTCTGACTGCACCAGCCTGATATGGATGTATTTTGAGCCAATCAAAATCAGTTTGGACCCTGTCGGACCAACTTTCTATTTTTAGAAAATTTTGCCAGTATCCATTTCGAAAGAAACCCAAAAAAACCCAGAAAACGTTACTATTTTGAGAAAATTTCTAAAAATAGCAGTTTTCCTAAAATTTAGGGATGAAAAACTGAGATCTGGGTTTTGTAGGTTAAGCTGTTCTTAGCAGACCCAGATTGTCAGAAATTGAAAATTTTGTGTTTTGACCCCTCATGCAAGACGTGCACACCCAAATTCTAACCTTTTTGACTGATTTAACAAGACTTTTACTCATTTCTTCAAAATGTCTAAGTGTAACAAAAATTTTAATTTTGGGGTACAACAGTGTCTTCAAAATCTCATCTGAATGTCGTCTATGAATGGTGGCCATAAATAGATATTTTTGTGTTTTTTAAGGTTTTTTTGGCGCGTATTTAGGGTTTTTTTAGGCAGGAGTAGGCTGGAACATTTACGTAGGTAGGTGAGACGTTTCAATTGCAATTTAAACCTGATTTAAACTCCTCATAAATCGTTGAAAATCGCCAAGTTAAAGTCAACGATTTTTTGTAAAAAATCGAGGGAAAAAATCGTGCCATGTGTCAATGGGCCCTTGGTCTAAGGTGAAGTTGAAAGGTTCTAAATGAGCCCACCAGGAATCAAGTCTTGTTGAGTGCAAAGGCTCTGACATTGAAAAAGGGATGAGGTCGAGATCATGCCCCCGGCGAATTTGACGGAATGGATACCCCCCAATCCTTGGCTCTTAGCCGAAGAGGTTCAGCCCAAGAAGGCTCGTGCTCCCATATCGGGTAGCGACAAATAATTTGTGGATGACCTCCATCAAAAAAAAAAATTCGTGCCATGTGTCGATTTTTTGAAAATCACAATTAATCAAAATTTTTTCCCAATTACTGCTTCTATGGTTCTGAGTAATTGATATGTTTTATTATTGCTGTTATGTATTTTCGTTTACTCTCGGTTAATTGTTCAATTAGCATTACTGAGTAAACAAGGTCTGACAAGAACCAAAAGAACACAAGCCAGGGGCAAACCTTAGGGAGGAACATGGAATTGGAACTTGAGGTTCCAGGTCCATCTTGGGGCTCGAGGTCCAAAAAGAAATTGAATACTTAGAATGTCCTTGGGCTTGAGAATAAAATAACCAACTCCTTTGAAATTTGATAGAGTTCCAACAAGGCCAAAGATTTGGTTCAAACAAGTCAACATGTTTTGAAGATCCTTAAGGAGCACATACATCAAGCTCAAAATCAATACAAACAATATGTCAATCAATGAAGAATCTAGAGAACTTTTTAAGCAGGGGACATGGTTTTCATAAGATTGTATCCTTATAACCAATCATCTCTCCAAATAAGTAGAATAGAAAAGCTCAAACCATGCTTTTATGGACCATTTAGAATTATATGAAGAATTGGAGATGTGGCATATGAGCTAGAATTACTAGAAGGGTGCAAAATCTATGTCTTATATGTATCATGCCTTAAGCAGGTGATTGGACAGCACCTTGTACTTTTAGGGAATTGAAGTTAAGAAACAAAAGCAGTATAGAAGACTTGGTGAGATGTAAGAATTTTCTTAAAGAAGATGCTACTTGGGAATGTTTGGAAATCTTTGAGCATCCAAACTTGCATTGCTTAGGGCCAAACAATTATGGGGAGGGGGGATTTGTTATGTCCACTTTTCCAATGAGCCAAAAAAGTTAAAATATTGTAAATATTATAGCAAATAAAAAATGCTCAAAAAAGAAGAAGATGGCTGCCTCAATAGGCTAGGATTCTATATTTTACAAAAAAGTAATTAAAATAAAAACAAGAGTGAAAGGAGCTGGCCTCACTAGAGCCACTACCCTAGGGTTAGCAACTACTACCTAGGGACATATGAGCCAATTTAAACAAGTAGTGGGTAGTAGAAGGGGGGATTCAGAATATTTTCTTCGAGCCCTCATTTGAGCATTTCTTCACACAATCCTAGGATGAAACCCTTAAGGATTGCTTGAGATATAAGGACATAAACCCTTGGGCATCTCATATGGGGACTAGGGATGAAAACCTTCAGCGTTCTAGTTGGTGGTTCTAGTTTGGGAATTACACAGAGCTTAATGATTTCAGCATAGGACAGTTTCGCAGTTTTAGTGTAGTCTCCATTAGTAGTCAACATCAGCACTTATCTAGTTCTAGAATAGCATATCCAGTTAGCAAATAATTCCAACACTTAGCTTCATTGCAACAGTTCAATTTACAGTCAGTTTCAACACCTTCCAATTCAATGTTATAGTCAAAAAAGATTTCATGAACGTGAAGGGAGAGACTACAGACTGTAGCATAATAAACAACATTTTCAGGTTTCAAAATCCTTGGCCTACGAAGATCTCCAGTTGCAGCAGCAAGCTTGTCTTAAACTTATAGCCCTAGTTTATAAGCATTTCAATCTTTCATAAGATCAACAACAAATTTTGAGGTTGGATTATCTGTAAAACTCCCATCCCTAATTTTTTCCAAAAATTTCACAACTTGCACCCGTTAGCATTAGCCCAAAATGCAATGATACGCAACGGAAAGCAACCTTTCACTTTTTGATCACCTAGATCCCAGTATGGGCAAGGTGAGAGCATACTGTGGAAAGGGGATCTTGCATTACATAGAAAGTACAAGCTAACTGAAAGTAAACACCTACTTTTTGATCACCCAGATCTCGATATGGGCAAGGTGAGAGCATATGGTGGTTGGCTTACAAACCGAGCTTTCTCTAAACTACCACTTCTTCAATGGGGCGAGTAGAAATAACAAGTGCATGAAAGTAAACAGAATGCTCTTGGCGGCAAGCCAGCCACTTCCACTTTTCAGCGGGTAACAAGGAAAGTAATGCACTTGGCGACAAAGCTAGCTACTTCCACTTTTCAACAGGCAAACAAGAATAAATATAGAAACTCAACCACTTATTCAGCGGGAGTGAGAAATAAATAAAACAAAGGCTCAACCACTTTTCAGTGGGAGCAACCACTTATGTAGTGGGGTAAGTATCCAAAACAATTGAAAGTAAAGAGTTGAATGGTACTACCATATCAGCGTTACAATGATAGTCTAATGCAAGATAATATGAGAAGAACTAGTCAAAATGATAGCCAAATACATCAATGATCAATCCCTACAACAAAAGATCATTTAGGCATCATAAAAACATGAAGGAATAAGGCTATATTAGGTCTGATATAGCAATAGCAGCAGTCTGATATACTTGGACAGTGAACCTGAAACACCAACCAGCCCTCAAGAAAAGGTCACAACTCCCTCAAAACTCAATGGAATGAAGCCAAATCACTTGCAAACTGATCCAAATTGCTAGGTGTTGGCATTTAAATTCGCATCTCTGAAATGTGGATTTGAAACGGACAACTATGCACAGATAAACTGCTCTTCAAATTAGGAGGGGAAGCTCCCTCTTGTTGATGGTGTTCAAGAAAGTAAACTAAAACTAAGTTGCCTATCTTTTTGATCAGCTAAGAGCACAAGGTTTATAAAACTCAAGCGCCGTAGCTGAGATTTTCTGATTTAGAACTTCAACTACGACTAACCTACGCTAAAGACGTTTCTAATTTCTCAAGTAAATGCAGAGCAAGAGAATTAGAAATGAACAAGGTGTGATTCTTTGACAAAATACTTAGATAAACTCTCTTTCCAACATACATCTACTTACTTTCAATGCGAGCTGAAATTAAAGATCATATAAGTATAACACAATAAACGGAAAACTGAGACATTATATTAAAGCAAAATAGGCTCAAGACTTTATTTCTCAAATCTCTGGAACAAAGATTACACTAAACACATGCACGGAACAAGAACTTGCAGCTAAAAGAGACTTGCAAACTTGTTCTTACACAAAGTGGAAAGCAACTACAACAACTTGCTGGCTAAAGAGGCTCAACAATTTGCTATCATAAGTACGATTGAAAAACACTGAATAACAATAGAAGGCACTAATAGGCTCAGCATTTGTTATCACAAGCATGGTTGAAAATAAATGAGCAAGGCTGCTCTTATTTATAGGCAAGCAGAGGAGTAGGGAACCCTAAAATATCCTTGCTTTTATAACTATGGCTTGCTTAGCAAGCAAGCTTTATTTCTAAAACTAAAAGAAGATAACATCTAACCACCTAAGAAAGCAGGAAAAACAAGAAATGCCAACTATTACATTTTATCTTTTTTCTCTTCTTTAAAGAATAGATAAGAATTGTTTCAAGAATAGAAAGAAAGTGGAAAGAAAGCTTCTAGAAGAAAGTTGCTTTAAATCTTGATCACATCCGCTAAAAAGCTGGAAACTGTGTCCCTGTCAGGTGCATCAATACTATCAATAGGAAAGTTTCGCTTTCCTAAGATTTCTTCACCATCTGCGATTGATCTCTGGAAATCTTCAACGCCATCGGTTGCTTTCTCGAACTTTGTTGACATCATGGAAATGTGACTCATCCTACCACCAACTGAATTGCTGCCATCACTGCTCCGAACAACATTCTGAAACTGGGCTTGCACTTCATCAAGTCCAACATAGGAACCATCTTCATGACTATATCGAGAAGGAATCTCTGCAACAAACTCACTAATGAACAAAAGAGCTTCAATCACCCTTTGTCTGTAGGCTATAAACTCCTCAAATATCCTCTCGTAGGTTCTAACCTTGAAGATGTGACGCTCTCTCCAAGCAAGGATCTGCCTCTTGTGTTCTCTTGAAACCATTAAACCATAGGCTATATCCAAATCTGCAATGATGATTCCATGCCTTGGTTTCACCTCTGCCATTGACTGTTCAAATCCTTGAATCTCGTGACGTAGCTTATGAGCATTATCCCTTAGCTGAAACATGTGTGCCAAGATTTCCTTTCCTTTGACGATGAAACTCTCAATCCATTCTTGAGTTTGTTTCCCACATATTACCAGTTGTCTCAACTGATGATGATCAACTAGTGTCTCTAGAACCTGGGGCAACAACTAAGTAGCCTGTGAAGTGCCATGAACAAGGTTAGAAATGTAAAGCCTGAGTTGTTGTATTTCAGCCTTGAGGGCTGCCTTGTCTTCTCCATCTTTGAGCACTCTTTCTTGAAGGCTTCTAGATACAACTCTGAACAAACTAACATCTGCATGTCTAGTGCTTTTGCCAAGATTAGCTTTCACCATCACGAAGTCATCTACATCCACTTCATCTTTGTTTCTATCTTCAGGAGGTGTAGCAGTCTCCATGGTCATCTCACCATCAGGATTTCTCTCAAAGTGGATTTGTCTCTTCGCTTTCATCTTAGGTGCTTCCTAATAGATGTTGTCAAGATCATCAAAAATTCAACTGATAGGAAGGTTTTCTTCTCTTCCTTCCAAAGGAGCTCTCAAGCCAAGACATGGTAGTATCTCTACTAACTTCCTTGGGAGGTTCAACTGCAACTTCTTCATCTTCTTCAATCTCCAGATCAATGTGAATTGGTGAAGACCTTGGCGATGGTATAGGATCATGTGTTAAGGGCACATCTTTTGTTTCTTTCTGAGGTATGGGCTCTTGTGGAGGAGCTTTTGTTTCAACTGTTGGCTGCTCCTATATGACTATACCCGAGAAGTCCAACCTTCTTACATTCTTCGTTGATCTGCTGCCCTTTACACCTTCTTGAGACTAACTTACACCTTTCCCTTTTGATTGTGCTCTGGAAGAAGAGGGAAGTGATAACTATGTCATTGGCGGTTCTACTGCTGGAATGGATTTCTTCCTCTTGAGGACTAGGAAAACCTTGCTGTGCTCGAGGACTTGTTTTTTCCTTTCTTCAACTAAGAGGGACTCTTAGTTAGCCCAATTGGCCTGTGGAAGAGGCTGCTCTTCAATTTGCTTCCGAGTGTACATTGGGAGAAGTACATCTCCATCATCATCTGATAATCCCTCGATATCCTCTGATAAGCAGTCTTTCATTTGATGAAGAGTGAGCCTGTTGTAACTACGTCTTCGCACCTCGAACTCATCTCTGCAGTTAGCCCAAAAATCTTCAAGAGCGGGAAAATGAGCGTAATTCTTTCCAAGTCGGGCAGCGAAGACACCATGAGGGTCATAGGATCGTCTCTCGTTGTATGGCTTGAGACCAAGTTTATCTAACTCATCACTCATGGATTTAGTATCCATTGCTAATCTGCATGTATAAATCCCCAGCCCAAATGAAAAATTGAAGGCGGGTTTCTTTCTATTCCTCAAGACTGTGTGGACATCATGTGCTTGCCTTAGGAATTCCATGAAAACAACTTCATCTAATGGGTACCTTGGCAACATGAGTGGAGCGCCGAAGAAGCCATAGACTCTGAGGTAGGTGAATGTAGGAAACTGTATAAACCAATCTTCCCACTCTGCTATTGCTGCCCTGGCAATTGATGAAATACGAACGTGCAACTCATTATCCAGGTTTCACACTGTGTGCATCAGGAAAGCCTCGTTCACCCTCTTGTAATGATGTAATGACTTCGTGAATTCCAGCTGAGGGTAGTAGTTGTAGATATGTTGTACATTTAGAGATCCTTCAGTGTTCAACCCTCTAAATTGGCCCTGGAAGGCCACTAGGTAGGAGACCATATGGAACTCATGAATCTGGAAGTATTTTGTTATTTGTTGATGAAGGCTGTCACTGATTAAGGTTGCCCAATCATAGAACTCGGTTTTCTTCATGATGTGAGGTATAACATAGAACATCCAAGGTTGAAATTTCGTAGCATCCTCTTGTCCAGTGACCCTATTGAGCAAGGTGATCATGATAGCAATTTCATCTTTGAATTCCCCTCGCCCGATGTTCTTTGGCAAAGTCTTATGCTTTTCTTTCATCCACTTTTGTGAAATCTTCTTGTTGTATTTGTCTTTGTGCATCTCCCATATCCTTTCACATTCTCCTTCAAATATAGTCACACTTTCAGGCCAAGGGGGAATTGAGAAGCATTTTTCAATTGTGTCAAGTTTCAAACTGCAGATCACTTTGCCATCTACTGACTAGATCTCTCGTGTCACTGGATTGTAATGCTTGATGCAAACAATTACAAACTCGAGACTCTGCATTGAAATAGGAATGGATGTTGCTGTGAGAAGTCCATAGTGCCCTAGGTTTCTGATTGCAGTGTTACCTGCGTTCTCCAAAGCATGTAAGTCGAACACCGGCTTGATGTGATGCAAGTCAATCTAAGCTATTTTGATGAAGTCGTGATATAGTACTGACTTGGTCTTGAAATCATTGGGAGTGTATTCCATCCTGAAAACCTTGAAAAATGATTGTAAACTCGCCTATGTTCAGACAAGTTTTGAGCAACTTTCTATTTTTAACCTGTTGATTTTTCCTCTTTAAATGGACAAATTTTTCGACAATTTTCTGAGATATGGGTTTTGCTCATAATTTCGTTGCAAGGAGACCCAGATCGTCTGTTTTTGAAAATTTGAGTGTAGACTGAAAAAGCAACAAACCCTAATTTTTTCAATTTTTCACAAAAAAAGTTGGCATCTGGGTTTTGTTCAGAAGAAAATTTGGAATGAACCCAGTTGATCAGATTTGAAAAATACTGAAGGCTGATTGAAAAAGCAACAAACCCTAGGATCTAAAATTTTCTTGAAAAAAGTTGTGATTTGGGTTTTGTTCAGAAGAATGTTTTAAGAGAACCTAGATGATCAAAACTTGAAAACTCTAATGATTTCTTTGACATGCAAGGAAAAAGTAGCTGTTGCAACTTGAAAAATCTCTTAAAAAATTCTTCAGAATGATGAAATGAAAAGACCTAGATAACTGAAAATTGAAAACCTTGACTTTCTTCTTCAAAAATTTGATGTTCTGGATGAAAAAATCATGAAAAAGCAAGGTCTTATGTTGCTGGTCTGAAAATTAATGAACTTCTGAAAAATCAGCAAGTTGAAGTCTTGAATTTTGAAAAAAAAAACTCTTAAGTTGCTGCCCCTCTTCAACTTGGACGCCACCTGCAAAGAATGATGAAAAATTGAATGGCAAAGACATCTTAAATAGATTTTAGGCTTGAGATAACTCTGTTTTCTTTTGCTTTTATCCATGCAAACCCTAAAACCTTCTTGTTCATTGAATCTAGACATTTTTCTTCATCTTGAAGTTTGAAAATTTGAAAATTTTGACTAAGGCATGGCAACTTGGGTGCCCTTCTTGGCTGGAGGCGCCAATTTTCTCCAAACTTAGTCACTTTCTGAGTTTTTCAACTTTTCTATGATTTTGAACCCTGCTTTGATTTTGATCTCTAGCTTCCAGATTGATCCGATGGACGAGCTGAATGATTCATCGCAAAGCCTGACTGATTCTGAGAAGATCATCCTAGAGGCAATTTTAGCTAAAAACTTCTTTTAATCCTTCAAAATCATGGGTGCCCATCTCCTCCTGGGGTGCCCAACTTCTTCAGACTTAGCCATTTTTTGTGTTCATCGAGCTCTCTACATTTCTCTTTGATCTTCTAATGAAATCTCAACTCCGGGAGCTAGACTAATTTGATTCACTGGCTGACTGTTCCGTTGGATAGCTTGGCTAAATTTGACGAGGTGATCTTGGAGATTGCAATTGCAAACACTATCATCTGAGGCCTCAAAACCCTAGGCGCCTATCTTCTCCAAGGGCGCCCATGTTCACCAGACTTAACCATTTTTTCACGTTTTTTAGGTTTTAAGCTTATCTCCTCTCTTTCAGATGATCTTGCCATTTCGGATGATCCGGAGCTCCGATAGACTGATGACTAGACTCGTCAAATAGTTTGAAGGATTTCGACAAGGGTCTTCTGGGAGTTACATCTGCAGAAAAGTTGATTTGAGGCACCAAAAGCTTGGGCGCCCCTGGCTAGCTAGGGCACCCAACTTCACCAAAGTTAGAAATTTTTCTCTGTTTTTCACCTTGCTTTTGACTTTTGACATTTAGCTCTTGTTTCTCCCTCTATTCAGCGTTCGACATTTGATGGCTGCCAACTCAGATTGATGAGCTGATGATCTCATTGGAAAGCTTGATCAAATCTGAGGAAGTCATGTTGGAGGCTTCATTGGTGAATTAATTTGTTTAAGCCCTCAAAAACTTGGGCGCCTTTCTCCTTCTGGAGCTCCCAACTCCTCCAGACTTGGCCATTTTTCATCTGATTTTCATCTTCAAACTTGAACCTTCATTTTATACCTTCAGCTTAATCTGGATTTTTCGGTGATTGACGAGTCTGATGATCTGACGAGAACATCTATTGCGAAGTTGACAGGATCCTGAAGAGATTGAGCTCATCTGCAAACCCTAATTGTTGAGTTTGACCTTTCAAAAGGCTGGGCGCCCAAAGTTCCCAGACTTGGAAATTTTTGAAGTTTTCATGGTTTGACCTTTCAATATCTGATATCACGATGAAGTGATATCTTTCTTTTCCACATATTGTTGTAGCCATTGTAGTAGATATCACGATGAGGTGATATCGTTTCCTTTTTCCACATATGGTTGTAGCCATTGTGGTAGATATCACGATGAGGTGATATCATTTCCTTTCCACATATGGTTGTAGCCATTGTGGTTGACATCACGATGAGGTGATGTTTCTTGTGCAGCAGGAAGTATTCCTCCCTAGCTGAGAGGGAGTGTTGATGTAATTGCAGCTTCAAGCTTCATACTTCCTTATTTATATGTGATTATTCAATGTAAAGAGATGCTTCACATGGCAACTTTGTAATTATCTCCTTGGCCGACCTTCCTTGTAAATTGTATGTATTAAATTGAAATTATATTTTTATGATGGCCGACCTTGCATGAAAAGGTGCGACCTCTCTCCTTCAAGTTGTATAAATACAAAATCATTCCACTCCATTTGTGCATCAATCAAGTTCGAGCATTTCTTCTCTTCCAAGTGCGAATTCTTCAAGGGCAGATCAATCAAGTGCAGATTGCGAATTATCAAGAGCAAATAGCGAATTTCTTAAGGGCAGATCTGAGTTACTTGTTATCATTGCATCTTGTGAAGGTGTTGCATATCGGCCTTGAGATTGGCCTCATTGTAAAGAGACTTGTTGCCATTATTTATATATAATAGAGAGATATTTGTTGCTGGGTTTTTCCCCTCAAGAGGAGGGTTTTCCCACGGTATCTGCTGTGTTATTGTGTCTGATTTTGAATTAAATTTCTGTGCATTAAATCTGATCATAAAACTAACATGGTATCAGAGCGGGTTTGAAGAAGATCTTGATCAGATTTTTACTACAGCAATACTCTTTATCCTCTTTCTCATTGTTGTCTATCTATAACTCTTCGTCAAAATGGTGAATGGTCTTAAGATTGAGGATAGACTCGAGGGAGCATCAAATTTCACTTCATGGAGATTCAGAATTATGCTCACCTTGGAGGAAAATATATTGGCTGAGTTTGTGGAGAGCAAAGTTCCCGAACCATCGGAAGAAGAAGAGAAGGTGCAATGGAGAAAGAAAGATATCAAGGCGAAGAAGATGTTAGTTGATTCCGTGAAGGATCACATTGTTCCGATTGTCTCCAAGTTGAAGACATCAAGAGATATGTTCAAAACTTTGGAGGAGATGTACGAAATCAACAACACCAGCTAGGCTCTTGCACTGAAGCAACAACTACATCATGTTAAGATATCGGAAGGAGAATTTGTCATCGCTTACTTCATGAAGATTTCCAAATTGAGAGATCAGTTCTCTACCATTGGTCATATTGTTGATGTCAAGGATTTGACCTTGTTGGCTCTTAATGGTCTTCCTTCATCTTGGGAGTCTTACATTCAAGGAATCAGCGCGAGATCGAAACTTCCCAAGTTTGATCGTTTGACAGCGGACTGTATTCAAGAAGAGTCTAGGTTGGCTGCGAGAGGCATTGGTCGAAGCTCTACAAATGAAGATGTTCATGTTCTTTCCGCTCAATCCTCAGAGAAGAAAGGAAAAGGAGGAAAGAAAGGATACTTCAAGAGGAATAGAGATAAAGGGTCAAATGGTGCTTCCCCATTCAAGAAGAAGTGGGACCTCTCCAAAGTCCAATGTTTTCGTGTGACAAGTTTGGTCACTATGCAAAGGATTGCCCAACGAGGCCTAATCAGCATGCTTCATTTGCTGATGTGGATGAGATCTTTCCTCAGAAGGATTCTAGGGAATTTCTATTCTAAGCCATGGGCCTGTGTTCAAGCTGTGAAGGTTGTGTGCTGTCTGTGCTCAAGAGCAGCGTATCTTGCATCCATCAGAATATTTAAAGAGATAAGTATTCTTTGTTTGTTAAGTTATATATTTTATTTGGATCTTGTAATTAGTAAAGAGAGATAGTGATTTCTCTTGAAATTGTGTTCACTAGCATAAGATCCTTTGAAGATTTCATTTATTGCAAGTCATTTCATGTTGGTTGTGAAGATTTCTGAGTGTGACTCTGAAATAAAAAGAGAATTGAAATTTCGATGGTGATTGGTCACATCGATATCATTCTCTAATGCATGAATTGTGATAGAGCCTTGAATTCTTGGAGAGAGTTGGTTCTACATGCTAATTGTATATTGCATTCAAGAAATCTATAGTTGTGCAGATTGTCTTTTGTTGTGCTGAGTTTAGCACTCTCGAGAGAAGTAAAAGATGGAAGAAAAAGTTTGTTGAAATATGGTAGCTTCGGTCAGATATAGAAATGATGATCATATGTGTGTGTATATATATGTCAGTATGTACTGACATATGTATACACATATATGTATTAATTGTATACATCATCATTTATATCGAAATCTACTACATTCCAAGTATATTATCGATCTGCATTTAGAGGTTATTAATTGCAGATTATTAGTATTTCATGTTTCATATAGGATCCCGATCAAGCATCATTATCGGTGATCATTTCTAGATTGGATATTATTTATTTGTGCAAGATAAATACAGATCGAACTTGGTAAGCATTTATGTTTATTAAGAAAACAAACCCCGATTGGAGATCGGTTGTTTAGTTAAGATGAAAAGGCACAATTCATGAGACATCTCATGAACGGGCATGCCTCCACTTTATGGAGACATGTCGCTCATGGGATGTGTCTCTTCCTTGTATATTTAATGTAGATCCGATCCTCAATAGGAGACATTGAAAATCAATAAATGTTTTGCTCTTGTAGATCGAATACCATTAAAGAAAATTTAGACTTGTTGAACTCTTGGAATTCAACATGGTATCAGAGCCAGGTTAAAAATTCACAAGTCTGAATTTCTTAATCTATATCCCCTTCCAGGCGCATACTCCACCTGTTCAAATGCAGCCGGGAGATTTCCGATGGCATGATGGTTGCGTAGCCTTCGGCTCTCGCCATCCTTATACACCACTCTGCTACACTCAAGAAGGATTCGATTATTTGAGAGTTATTCTCTTGAAGCCGCTGGCGTATTTCTCTGCCATCATCGCAAACAGCATAGATCACAGACTATGCAGTTGATCCGACCCGAAAGTGTTTACCAGCGCCAGGTATGATGTCTCTGTAAGGACGGGTCACTTTTGACTCACAGGATTGAAGTAATCCATATTTTGTATTTCCTGAGACTTTTCTTGGTTCCGTCACTTATCGGCTCCATGTAGCTACACATTCAGTCATCCTTGACACAAAGAATTGCACCATCCTCAGGCACGTATCTTAGGCGCTAAAGTCCAAACAAATATCTTCCATCAAATCTGTGGCGGAAGCAGATCCATTGGGCTGATGATCACTTCCGAGATATAGGAGTCTCGATTTATGTTGGCAGTGCGACTTTATGACATTAAAAGGGACAGCTCTGAAAGTCATCAATATTGTTCGATACCCATGCGACCTCATCATCCTGAATGCTGCATGTGATCTCAAAGTATCGTCGACCATTATAGCATCTATGCGACTCATCGATATCAAGTGTTGCACCTACAGATAGATGGTTTGTTCATTGCGAAGGGCGTCGGAATGCGATTTCCTTAGTATGTAACTACAGTATATGATGATACGCATAATCTATTTATTGTTGGTACCCCTGCGACATTGGAAGGTCACTCGGAATTGTCATCCTTATTCTCTACCACTTCAAGCCATTACCAGTCTGGAAGATCGTCAGTATATATTCGCATATATCTTAAAGAATCAATGGACTAAACATCATCGCCACCATCCCTAAATTTCGCATGATGTTTAACAGGCTTCTAGAGTTATCATGGTTGCCATCCATAACTATTTTCGAAGCCACTTTTAAGGATCGGTTATGTTGGAAGTTTGAAATCGTACCACGTATCATAGATGGGTTTACTTATGAGGTGCCAGCTGCCTAATATAACATTATTAAGAGGTGGTGATTCAAATGCATGGTTGAAGTCGAAGTAAGATGAACTCTGGCCAGCATAAACACAAGGAGCCGCCGTAGAGTATTTCATATTTGATTGGAAAGGTGGTCATTCCTTGTATGAAATCTTCATAGGCTTACAGTTGGCATGGAATTCCCAGAGTTGGCATCGGATTAAATCACGTCCCTTCGAAAGTCAGAATGGACACAAGAACCATCATCTGAACAGGGGTAATCAGGAGATTGATATTTATTCCTCATCCTATGCATATTGTCACTACAAGACGTTGAGGGAGTCTTTCGGGCTTCTCCTAAAATTACTACATCTACTCTCCTTCGCGGAAGGTCACCAGAATGAATCTCCTTGAATCAAAACCTTGAGTATTAGACGTCTCTTCATGCTACATTTCCGTCAACGTTGAAGCCGTGAGGTGACTTCATTCAACCTGAAGAACTATGCCGTCAACTTTCTGACATTAGTATATGCCGTCAAGAGAAGTCCTTCAATGTTGAAAGTCGTCGATATCATTGTTGAGAATGGGTCCTGCGAACAATGAGACTTCCCATGATCTCTCGAGTAATCTCCGCTCTTCCCTAATCTCCCGTGTGGTGAAGAATTAATGTTGACTCCTTGAGAAATTGCCATGGCTACCCTTCATGAAGAATTTGTCTACTTCAAATGTAGCTAGCATCTTTGAGGAATGGGAATATTGCATTATTTGTGCTCTGTTCGATTGTTGAAGACATCTCTTGATGCTTCCTCTGCCGTGAAGGGGACAAAATGTGAAATGTGATTCGCGCCCAGCCTTGTCGTCTGTTGCTTGTTCCCATCGGGCTTGATGATCTCTCCTGGATCAGTTCTTGTGCATGGGCAGTATTAAATTGTGTATCTTTCGGACTGGTGCAGGCTTCAGGAGTCATTGGTTTTGTGTGACGCCACTGCTAAAGACGGAGCATATCGCACTATTGAGATCTAATACTCCCTGGGGGTGTGCGTGCTTACCTGTGTTTGTTGCTGGAGATAATAATCTACTGTTGGCTTATTCATTATATATCTCTGCCTAAAACATCTGGTGGAGAACACGTCTTTTGAGAAGGAACTTCTACTTATGTGAGATATGTAAGAAGCAACTGCTGCTTATCAGCATTCAGGAATAAAAATTGATATAGATCTCAGGAAAATTGCAGACCTGAAGAGGAGTGTCTGATTTTTAGAGATAAGTATTTGTTTCTTTTGTCGTTTATATTTTTATGTGAAACTGGGATAAGATAATTGAATCATATTTTGTGTTGTCTAGTCATCGAGTTTATACAAATTAGATGATGATCTTACACAATGTTCCAGTCCCGTGAAGATTTCAACTCCAATGTTGTGTGATCTGTTGCAATCGAAGACGAGTCTACATTGAGAGCAGCAACGATCGATGCCACTGTAAAGGGCGGAGAGAGCAAATATTGTGATCGTTGATCGATCCCTCAATTTCTGCGTACAGAATTATGGCTTCATTAAGATAAGATGGACCAAGAGATTGCTTTCAAGAGAAGAAGAGAATGGAGACACTGCTTGCAGCCATGAGACTGAATGAATGGCTGAAGACATCTCTTCGAAGAGGAAGAATTTAACCTTCAGAGGGAGTTTTGTAACTCACTGAAGAAGTGAAGATTACTGTATTGCAAAGCTAGGTGCTAAATGCTTAGAAGATCCCTTCAGCTGCTGAGATCAGAATTGCTCTAGACTGTCATCTGGATTTGACATTGGTAGCTCCGCAAACCTATTCAGAATAGAGTGATCTAGGATGAGGTTGAAGAGGGCAGCCCTGAATCTCTACAGAGGTGTGCGTTGGAAACCATTTCTCTAAAGCAAGTGTTGCAGGCAATCTTGGACAATGAGGTCAAGAGGTTGATGCAAGTGCTTGAAGATTCAGAGGGAGCCTACTGAACCTAAAGAAGATGATTGAAAGAGTACCTCTGGATGTTGTTTCAGGTTGAGGTCTGCAATGATATCCTAGTGTAGCAGGAAGCAATCTTTTGTGGCACTGAGTACAACAGAAGCCGAATATATTGCAGCCTCTATGAGAGCAAGAGAAGCAGCATGGCTCCGGAAATTGCTTATGGGATTATTTGTATTCCATGATAAATCAAAGCATATAGAGATTCCTTACCACTATGTGAGAGATATGGTAGAAAGGAATGTGATCCAGTTGGAGTATATTAGTACAAACGATCAAACAGCAGACATTCTCACCAAGCCTCTCTCCAGAGTTAAAGTTGAACACTTTAGGAAGAAACTTGGTATGGTTGAAATGTAAGTTATTGTTGAGATTGAGACTCAAATTGTTTATTTTGTACTAATGTATTTAAAAGATGTTTAATGTGTAAACTCTTTTGTCATGTGAGTGACTCCATAACTGTATGGGCTCACCCCCTGTGTACATTATTGAAAGGTGACGATCTTTCTGATAATGAACACTTGTATTTGACATTGTAAAGTGACGACTCTACAATGATTAGTTTCACTATCATGATGGATATCATGTGACTTGATATCCGTGGATATGTCATGATAGTATCTCTTGGACATTTTGATAGATATCATGAGACTTGATATCAGTTGAAGATCATTATGATCCTTGTGGGATAATCATGGTGGATAAATGTATCCGTGGATATGCCATGATTTATTATGGTAGACATCATGAGACTTGATGTCAGTGCACATACCATAATGAAGATATGTTATGAAGAATGTCAAGTGACTTGACTCTCTTAGAAGCATACCATATCTTCTAATATCACAAGTAAGGTGATATCACTATATACTTGGTTAGTGTTATCTTCCCTAGCTAAGAGGGAGTGTTGAAATATGGTAGCTTCGGTCAGATATAGAAATGATGATCATATGTGTGTGTATATATATGTCAGTATGTACTGACATATGTATACACATATATGTATTAATTGTATACATCATCATTTATATTGAAATCTACTACATTCCAAGTATATTATCGATCTGCATTTAGAGGTTATTAATTGCAAATTATTAGCATTTCATGTTTCATAGAGGATCCCAATCGAGCATCATTATCGGTGATCATTTCCAGATTGGATATTATTTATTTGTGCAAGATAAATATAGATCGAACTTGGTAAGCATTTATGTTTATTAAGAAAACAAACCCCGATTGGAGATCGGGTGTTTAGTTAAGATGAAAAGGCACAATTCATGAGACATCTGATGAACGGACATGCCTCCACTTTATGGAGACATGTCCGCTCATGGGATGTGTCTCCTCCTTGTATATTTAATGTAGATCCGATCCTCAATAGGAGACATTGAAAATCAATAAATGTTCTGCTCTTGTAGATCAAATACCATTAAAGAAAATTTAGACTTGTCGAACTCTTGGAATTCAACAGAGTTATATCAGAATTCAATAAAGATAAGTTTATTTATCCCTTCATTCTGTTTCTTTGATATATTTCTCTTATAGGTTGATTTATTTAATTCATGTTTTAATATTGCTCATAAATTCTTATGTATTCATGGTATAACTTGAGATAGTAAACCTTGTATGATTCTAGTCTTGGTATCTCTTTGGATAGTTATAAACTGTTAGTAATCTCTATCTAAAATGCTTCCAGGACAGTTCTAGGAGCAAGAAGGTGATGAGAGATTGCTTAGTGATGAAAAGCTTGAGGCATCTTGTGAGGAAGTCATGCCAACCAAAGAAATAATCAAGCGTGAAGTCACAACTTGCAGCCATGGGACTGAGTTGGTGGCTAGAGGGAGTTCACTTCCAGAAGTCTTCTTTGCAATCTCTGAAGTAGGGATCAAGAGGGAGTTTTGTGACTCACTGAGAAGAAGTGAAGGTTGCAGTGTTGCAAGGCCAAGTGTTAAATCCTTGAAAGACCTCTTCAGCTGCTGAGATCAGAATTGCACAAGACAGTCATCTGGATTTGATATTGGTAGCTCTGCAAACCTATTCAAAATAGTGTAATCTACTATGAGGTCGAGGAGGTCTACGCTAAACTCTCTACTATACCAAAGGTGTGCATTGAGGCAAGCGTTGCAGGCAATCTTGGACAAAGAGGTCAAAAGGTTGATGCAAGAACTTGAAGATTCAAAGGGATTCTACTGAACCTAAAGATGTTTAAGGAGGCTACAGCTAGTTCAGATCTGGTGGATCCTCTATATGCACAATTGATTGGATCTTTGATGTATCTAGTCAACACTAGACTAGATATTTGCTATGCAATGAGTGCACTTAGTCAGTTCATGTGTGAACCGAGGCAGATACATCTTGTTGTAGCAAAACATATCCTTAGATACTTACATGGCACAATTCAATATGGGTTGAGATATTCTTCAGATGTGGACTTAGAGATGCATGGTTATACTAATTCTGATTGGGCAGGGAGTGTTACTAATCGAAAGAGCACCTCTGGGTGTTGCTTCAGTTTGAGATCTGCTATGATTTCTTGGTGTAACAGGAAGCAGTCATCTGTAGCATTGAGTACGACAGAGGCAGAGTATATTGCAACTTGTGTGGTAGCTCGGGAAGCAGTGTGGCTTCGTAAGTTCCTTGCAGAATTGTTTGGACAATCAACGAAGCCTACTATCATTCATCGTGATAACCAGAGCTATGTGAAGCTTTATGTCAATCCTATGTTTCATGACAGAACCAAGCATGTTTAGATCAAATACCATTATATCAGAGATATGGTATTGAGGAAAGCTATATAGTTGAGGTATGTCAGCACTGATGAGTAGGCGGCAGACATTCTCACCAAGCCTCTCTCCAGGATAAAGTTTGTGTACTTTCGAGATAAGCTTGGTATGGTGGAGAATCCAGCCCTAACTGAGGAGTCTCGGTATCAGTGATCCTCTTTAATGAGTTCTTCTTTGTGAGAAAAGTTCGAGGTGAAATCCCTTGTTAATGAGTTCTCCTCTATGAGAGAAGTTCAACGTGAAATCCCTTGTTAATGCATTCTTCTCAACAAGAGAAGTTTGAGGTGAAAGCCCTTGTTTCCACCCTCTAGGAGAGCCATGGTGGATGTCATGTGTGTGACTCCATGACAGCATCACATAAGAGAGTCTGTGATGATTTTTTTTTGTACTTGTGTTTCACCCTCTAGGAGAGCCATGGTGAAAATCATGTCAAGGTGACAACATCACGCAAGTGATGAACATTTGTACAAACCATACATGGTTGTAGCCATTATGGTTGATATCACGTTGAGGTGATATTTGATATCACGATGAGGTGATATCTTTCTTTTCCACATATTGTTGTAGCCATTGTGGTAGATATCACGATGAGGTGATATCTGATATCATGATGAGGTAATATCGTTTCCTTTTTCCACATATGGTTGTAGCCATTGTGGTAGATATCACGATGAGGTGATATCATTTCCTTTCCACATATGGTTGTAGCCATTATGGTTGACATCACGATGAGGTGATGTTTCTTGTGCAGCAGGAAGTATTCCTCCCTAGTTGAGAGGGAGTGTTGATGTAATTGCAGCTTCAGGCTTCATACTTCCTTATTTATATGTGATTATTCAATGTAAAGAGACGCTTCACATGGCAACTTTGTAATTATCTTCTTGGCTGACCTTCCTTGTAAATTGTATTTATTAAATTGAAATTATATTTTTATGATGGCCGACCTTGCATGAAAAGGTGCGACCTCTCTCCTTTAGTTGTATAAATACAAGATCATTCCACTCCATTTGTGCATCAATCAAGTTCGAGCATTTCTTCTCTTCCAAGTGCGAATTCTTCAAGGGTAGATCAATCAAGTGCAGATTGCAAATTATCAAGAGCAGATAGCGAATTTCTTAAGGGCAGATTTGAGTTACTTGTTATCATTGCATCTTGTGAAGGTGCTGCATATCGGCCTTGAGATTGGCCTCATTGTAAAGAGACTTGTTCCCATTATTGATATATAATAGAGAGATATTTGTTGCTGGGTTTTTCCCCTCAAGAGGAGGGTTTTCCCAGGGTATCTATTGTGTTATTGTGTTTGATTTTGAATTAAATTTCTGTGCATTAAATCTGATTTTTAGAAATTTTCTACTTTTAGAAAATTTTGCCAGCATCCATTTTGAAAGAAACCCATAAAAAGTTACTATTTTTAGAAAGTTTCTAAAAATAGCAATTTTCCTAAAAAGTAGGGATGGAAAACTGAGATCTGGGTTTTGTAAAATTGGTCACTCTAAGTAGACCCAGATCGTCAAATTTTAGAAATTTTGAGTTTTTGCCCCTCATGCAAGACATGCGAACCCCAATTTTGACCTTTTTTGACATATTTGACAAGACTTTTACTCGTTTCTTCAAAATGCCTAAGTGTAGCAAAATTTTTAATTTGGCGTACAACACTAGGCATCCAAGGTAGGATAGGAAGCCGCCATCTTCAAGTTTGTTTTCCACCAGCACGCTTCCCAAAGCACTCCCAGCCAAGGGTACAACCTCCTAGAGAGGTCAACTTGTCCTTAAAAATCAGAATCACCACCAAAAAATCACCATATTTTAGGCAAAGGGTCGCCCAAGGCAATAGAGTGGATTGGTCCAGTGCCTAGACCCAAGTCTCCAATGCCTTAGCTACAACACAACATGGTGTGGCCTAGGGCATAGAAAATGTATAGCCAGCAACATAGAACTTCAAAAAATCAATCTCTGAGCACCTCCAAACTTTGCAAAATCGTTATCACACCAAAACATATAGCAAGAAAGTATAAGAACATTCCATAACCAAAAACAAATTGAAAATCTTTCACCAATATCTCTAATGGTGACTCTTGCAGTGAAGCCACTCTAAAGTCCAGTTAGGGAGTATCTCTCAACTCTGAAACTAGAGCAACTTTGAAGGTTGTCGTCTCCAAAGCCCTTGAGGGGATTCAATCCTCACTCCGACAACATTTCGTTATCATAAATCAACATGATCAAATGAAAGGGAAGAAGGCGTATAAATAGGCCCAAAGACCCAAAAGTTTGAATTACCTTTTCCCTCCAAAAAGGGACGCTACACATGAGAGGAATAATATTTTATTAAACTTCACTTAATCACCAAACCTAGGCATCCACTTTAGAATGTGCATCAATTTATCTTTTAAAAACTTAAGTTACCAAACTTGGCATCCAACTCCACATTCTCCCCCTTTAAAACAACATTAAGTTGATCAACCTAAGCGTGGGGGTCAAAAGGCAACTCAAAAATATAAAATGAACTTAAGTTGCAAACCTTCCACTTTTGAACTCCAAGAACGTTGGAGAAGCTACTGCTAAAAATATGTAATGTCCCCTTTTTCGTGAGCATCAGAGTTCAGAGGATTAGCCTATCATTTGACCCTCGTAGGGTAGTGTTGTGGATTAGAGGATCTAGTTTGGGCATTATTGGCTCTTCAGTTGGCAGTTGGCAGTGTTTTCACCTCCAGATCTTTGGTATGTTCTAAGGCATTGTTATTCAGGGGTTTCTTGATTTAATTGTACATACACTTACTATTTATAGTAAGTCAGTTCGATGTTAGAGACCCACCTTACTATTTTTAGTAAGGCATCCAAATGGACAGGGGGAGCAGTGGGTTTGCCAGTGGCAAAGTCAAAATTGATGAATGATCTTTATTTATGGAGTTTTAATTATTATTAAAGTAAAGCTTTAATAATAATTAAATATTAATTAAAAGTGCACATCATTAAATGTTATTTGACTTTATTATTAAAAAGCTATTTAATGATTATAAAGTCAACTTATTAAAAAGGTGCATTTAAGTCATATTGAGCACCCACTTATGAGATATATTATAAAGTGCCAAAGCAAATGATATTAATGATATTTTAAATGATTAAAATGCCACATATTGAATCAACCACTTGAAGGAGTATATAAAGGTAGTTTGAAAGAAAATTCATTATTCTTGATCATTTATCAAATTGGCTTCGTGCTTTGTATTTTGGAGGTGGAGACCTAGGGTTTTGAGCTACAACGATCTTGGAGAGCGTAGCTGCTTCATGAATTGAGCTTACCGAGGGTGTGAAAGATCCCCTAAGGTTTGCTGATTGGTGGCTTCATACGGAGGTCACATTTGTGCTTCATTGGAGAAGAATTTCAGAAGTTTTCAAAGGTTTACTTGCTGATCAGAAGTTGTTTCTGAGTATGATCTTATTGTAAATTCAAGCAATAATTAATCATAGTTGATCATTTGATATATTTTCTTTCAACGTTTCTTGTTTTGCAATTTTATGCATTATCTGGTAAAAATTACAAAAAAACAAGAAAACCACAAAACACCCAAAAATTAGACCAACAGTTGCAAAGAAATTGTCTCAGGGAGAACAAGGGTTCTTACAAAATATCAAGACACCAAACACTGCATTGCCACACTGCCAAAAATAGTAACCCAATGTTGAACTGTTGCCAAAAACCACTGCTAGAAATAACACTTACTAAAAATAGCATACTGCTAAAAATAGTGACTTCAAACTCAATACGAGCACATTCCGGGTAGCTGTCATGACTTACTTAAAATAGTAGTGATTGCCTATCAAAGCTCTCAAAAAATCTAGAAAGAACCAGAAACCCTTTTGGAAAACTCTTGCAACAAGCCCTTGAAAAGCTAACAAGAAACCTCCAAGAATTTAGGAAACCCTAAAAATGCCTTCGAGTAGCCCACGAGACTCCGGAAATGGGCTATTGGCCATTGAAAAGCAGAGTGCTAAAAAGGAGACATTATAGTCCTCCCTTCCCAAAGATTGCTTGTCCTCAAGCAATGCCACTACAACTCCAGAAATAATAGATTAATCCACATAAAACCAAGTAAGATCCCAGAGTCTCACATCCATCTCAGAAAGGACCCACCATGCTAACACTACACCACTTTGATCACAACTATGAAACCATTGTGCCAAATTTGCACTATCCTCTCCTGTAACCCCGAAATGATACCATCCATGAGACTCAATCTGAAATACTTGGGAGGCCTGAAATCTACACCATGCAACATCTCCTGCCCAAACATCTTTGAGAAGTGCATATCTTCAATTCCACTACCTAACACGATCCTGGACAATAGGAAGGAAAGTCTGCTCAACCCAAAACCATACTCCTCAACATATCTCCTCATGGTGTCAAGCAGAGCCATGATTGCCAATGTGACTCCCCCAAATCTTCTTGCTAAAAGGAAAGCCATCCCTTCCAAGAGTTCAACAAACATATCATCATAATACCACACACAACCATAAAGACTCCTGAAAGATTTGGCTGTTCCAACTCCGAGAATCTCTAAATAGTGAAACCAAGCATGCGATAATTTGTTGTCGTGAACCAACACCGAAAGAAAACTACCAAGGCTTACATCACAAACCTTCATAAGATGAACTCTCTGAGTTTGGAAGGTTTGAAGTAACCAATAGTCACTACTGTTCAAAGCTGGAATCAACAAGGTACAATCTGAGTTTAGTGCTCTACTCAAGGGATAACAACAATGCCAATGAAATTTCCAAGCATTAGCATGTGAGATGAGCGTAGTGTTGCATAATAACAACTCGAAAGTGGTTGGGAAGCACTTCAAAACAATCTCCAATTGAAACCTTTTACCTCATTGACAAGAAATAATGTGCCAACTCTCTTGAATGAGAGTAACTCCAAATGTAAGGTGGCTGGTCTGCAACCAAACAACAAGCTCAAGACTCTAAATCTAAGCCTGTCTATGCCAAAATGAACACTCCCAAGAGTAACCACCCGTTCATTTCTCCAACACTTACTTAAAATCTCCCTCCAATCCATTTGTTGATGAACAACTAGAACCACCAAATGGCTAGTAAGGAAGGGAACAACACCATAAATTTTGAAATTTTGATCCCTATCCCTCCAAGGATCCTTCTTACCATACCCAATAAGCTCTGTCAATCCATGTTGAGGACCCCAAGCATGGATACCCAACCAAAAATGACCCTCAACATACTTGGGAAGACGTACATCACAACTCCAAATGCCCTTCATAACACCTTGCTTATCATAGAAGTTTGTGACTCTTTTGGTAATCTTTTACAGCCCATCCACGAGAGCATCAACAACTATGGAGCATAGAACAATTGTAGACTTCAAACGCAATCCCCAAAAAGGATTAGTATAAGCTAAAGCATCAATCAACCCAAGGGATGGATTGTCAAACATGTAGACATCCCGTTTTGGTCCTTCTTTCTCCCAAGCTTCATACGTAACAAGCCTGAAATCTTCTTTCCTTGTTTCTGTAATGAAATTTCCAGCAGCTACCAAACCATGTTTTGATAACACCATAATGTCAAAGATGAGGAAGTCACCATGATCCAACACTTCCCATGTGGAAACTTCATCCTCAACCCCACTTATGCATTCTTTATCAAGCAACCTTCTTGGAAGATTATCAATCACAAAGATTGGCTCTCTCTCATGATTTGTTCTCAAATCATCAATAAGCTGAGAGCCACATTTTATCTCATGCTTGGAAACTTCACTAGGATCCCATATCTTGCCATTGTCACTAAATATTTCGTCTTCCATCAAAAAGAGTGGATTATCATAAATCAACTCAACACCCACTTCAAAGTGAGGGTTATCAAGAGTTTGAAAGTCATCCCTATCCCCTTGCTCAATTCCATCTCGCTGATCCAAATCTGCACATGTAACTTCTGATTTCTTTGTGAAGCTCTCTAGATCGAACTCCTCTTGAAGACTATCAAGCTCATCAATTACTTGCTTGATTTCTTCAGCTTTCATTCTCTTGCTCCTTGAGACGTTTGGAATCAGCTAGCTGATCTTCTACATTCATTAGTGCCATCAGAGTATTCTCTAACATATCTTTTGTTGATTCAAGCTCAAAAGTAAGCTCATCAACCTTTCTCTCTTTTCCTTGGAAAGCACTAATGGTTTTCTTTGCAAATTTGATGGCATAATCTCGATCTCTAATCAAGTGTTGGTACTCTGATTTCATCGTCTCCAAAAAGCCTTTGATAAGTTGTAGATTAGGGAGAATGATTCCATCCCTAATTCCTTCTTGTCTCTCTTCAACTTGATCCTTCCAGTAGAGTTTTGCAACCAAACTATGTGTGTGGTCAAATCTGGATAGAGCTTGTACTTCATTTTCAACAGACACCAAGAATTGACCTTTCCACTCATGAGCATACAAGGATGGTGAATTGTTGTTAGGCTGCATGTCAGAATCAAAACTTTCATTATTGACATCAATGACTCCATGGCTGTCCCTAAACTCATGTCCCTCATCACCCATTTGATGAAATTGCTCAATACCAAGATGAGGATCAAACTCAACAAGTGCACTAAGCCTTTGCTTATAATCAGCTCCATGCATTATTAAATTATCCTCAATGATGTTCAAGAACATCATTAAACTCTTCAATATTGGCTACTTTGGCAGCATCCTCATGGCTTCCATTGTGCTCTAAGATTTGAACATCATCAGGATCAAGGGGAAATACGTCCCTTGTAGGATCCTCATCATATGTTGGGGCCATCACACCCGGGTCCCAAGTGCTATAAGGCTGGTTGCCCTATTCAAGAAAGATGTAATCATTGTACTCTTCATGGTCAAATGTCTCTTTGAATAAATCATTCTTTAACTCCCTTGCATCATGATAGTCATTCACCTCCATATCTCACAATATCAAATCAATTCTAACCAAACCTCTTTGTCCACCACATATTGGGTTTTTTGGACTGCCCTCATATGTGTGAACAACATCCAATTCAATGTCAACCAAGCCACAATTTGGTTCCTTGCCAAGGCAAGGTAAGGGTGATGAAGCAATGCTAGGTTCCCCTAGAGGAATAACCAACAAACTCATATCTCCTTAAAGCTGGTCCATCATGGATGGTTTGTCAAATTCCATGGCGGTATCTTCCTCAAACTTCATGTGTTCATTCACAGTTTCAATAGGTGACCCTTCTTCAATCTCGCAATCATCTTGAAGTGTCATGTGCTCCTTCACTTGTACCTTCATTTCCTCTAAGACTTAGAGTCCCATCATCAATGCTTGTTGACTGATTTTTGTCTTCCTCATGCTTACTTGTGGGTTGCAAACCACAAATAAAAACAACTTCTTTCTCTGGCCCCTCTTCAATGGCAAGTTCTATTTTTTCTTTCGTTGTTCTTCTTATGTGCTTAACCAAGCCCATTTTTCCAAGTTTCAATATTACAACGCAACCCAAGAAAGAGTCAAAAGAAACCGTGTCTCTAAACCCATTTGGCATGTTTTCATACTCTTCGAAGAGTTGGGAAGCCTCTTGTTCATACTGCCTCTTGATTTGTTCTTGAACTCTGCTGAAATCCATTGTCATACTCTGAGTTTTACTAATCTTCCAACAGGCTGGCAAGAAAATTGGCTCTGATACCACTGTAAAAATCCCACCCTTATTTTTTCCAAAAACTTCACAACTTGCACCCGTTAGTGTTAGCCCAAAATGCAATGATAAACAACTGAAAGCAACCCTTCACTTTCTGATCACCCAAATCCCAGTATGGGCAAGGTGAGAGCGTACAGTGGAAAGGGGATCTTGCATTACATAGAAAGTACAAGCTAACTGAAAGTAAACACTTTCCACTTTCTGATCACCCAGATCTCGATATGGGCAAGGTAAGAGCATATGGTGGTTGGCTTACAAACTGAGCTTTATCTAAACTGCCACTTTTTCAGTGGGGAGTGTAGAAATAACAAGTGCATGAAAGTAAACGGAATGCTCTTGGTGGCAAGCCAGCCACTTCCACTTTTCAGCGAGTAACAAAGAAAGTAATGCACTTGGCGACAAAGCCAACCACTTCCACTTTTCAGCGAGCAACAAGAAGAAATATAGAAACTCAACCACTTATTCAACGACAATGAGAAATACATAAAGCAAAGGCTCAACCACTTTTCAGCAGGAGCAACCACTTATGCAATGGGGTAAGTATCCAAAACAATTGAAAGTAAAGAGTTGAATGGTACTATCATATTAGGGTTATAATGATAGTTCGATGCAAGATAATATGAGAAGAACTAGTCAAAATGATAGCCAAATACATCAATGATCAATCCATACAACATAAGATCAGTTAGGCATCATAAAACATGAAGGAATGAGGCTATATCAGGTCTAATATAGCAGTAGCAGTAGTCTGATATACTTGGACAGCGAAGCTGAAGCACCAACCAGCCCTCGAGAAAAGGTCACAATTCCCTCAAAACTCAATGAAATGAAGCCAAATCACTTGCAAATTGATCCAAATTGCTAGGCGTCCAAGGTAGGATAGGAAGCTGCCATCTTCAAGTTTGTTTTCCACCAGCATGCATCCCAAAGCACTCCCAGCCAAGGGTACAACCTCCTAGAGAGGTTGACTTGTCCTTAAAAATCAAAATCACCACCAAAAAATCGCCATATCCTAGGCAAAGGGTCACCCAAGGCAATAAAATGGATTGGTCCAATGCCCAAAACCAAGTCTCCAACGCCCCCTCAGCTGCAACACAACATGGTTCAGACTAGGGCATAGAAAATGTACTACCAGCAACATAGAACTTCAAAAAATCACTCTCTAAGCGCCTCCAAACTTTGCAAAATCATTATCACACCAAAACATATAGCAAGAAAGCATAAGAACATTCCATAACCAAGAACAAACTGAAAATATTTCACCAATTTCTCCAATGGTGGCCCATGCAATGAAGCCACTCCAAAGTCTAGCTAGGGAGTATCTCTCAACTTTGAAATTAGAGCAACTTTGAAGGTTTTCGTCTCCAAAGCCCTTGAGGGGATTCAATCCTTACTCCGACAACATTTCATTATCATAAACCAACATGATCAAATGAGAGGAAAGAGGGCGTATAAATAGGCCCGAAGACACAAAAGTTTGAATTACCTTTTCCCTCCAAAAAGGGACGCCCCACATGAGAGGAATAATATTTTATTAAAATTCACTTAATCACCAAACTTGGGCGTCCACTTTAGAATATGCATCAATTTATCTTTTAAAAACTTAAGTTACCAAACTTGGCGTCTAACTCCACATACCCCCCTTTTAAAACAACATTAAGTTGATCAACCTAGGCATAGGGGCCAAAAGGCAACTGAAAAATATAAAATGAACTTAAGTTGCAAACCTTCCACATTTGAACTCCAAGAACGTTGGAGAAGCCACTGCTAAAAATATTAGGATGCCAAACATTGCACTACCGCACTGCCAGAAATAGTAACCCAGTGCTGAACTGCTATCAAAACCCACCGCCAAAAATAGAACTTACTAAAAATAGCTTATTGGTAAAAATAGTAAGTGACACCAAACTCAATATGAGCACATTTTGGGTAGCCATTATGACTTACTAAAAATAGTAAGTCTAAAAATAGTAGTGATTGCCCACCAAAGCTCTCAAAAAAACCCAAATAGACCTAGAAACCCTTCTGGAAAACTCCCACAACAAGCCCCTAAAAAGCTGACAAGAAACCTCCACGAATTTAAGAAACCCTAAAAATGCCTCTAAGTAGCCCACGTGACTCCAAAAATGGGCTATTGGCCACTGAAAAGCATAGGGTTAAAAAGGGGACATTACATTATCATATTTAATTGATTAAGTTGTAACCTCATGGTGCTTCTAGACTTGCAACAAAGTTTCCATTTTATAAGAGGAATAACAATTTCGTAATAAATTGTTGTTTTCAGAATTCAGTAAGTTGTTATATTCATTTACAAATAAATTATTCAAAAAATTATTGTTGTATATTAAGTTGACATCACACATGTACATTGATAGGATCAAAGCAAATATTGTTCATGTGTCATTGAAGTGATTGTAGAAGTTGTAGATTGACAGTTTGTAAACTGCCCAAAGATGTATTGAATCCTAATTGATTTTGAAAAAAATAACTGTGAACGCCTTTTGGTGGTGGGTTTTCTACCGAAAGGGTTTCCCATGTAAATCGGAGTCTTGTGTGTAATCTTGTGGATGTATTGTTCCACTTTTTTTTGGTTTGCAAGTGCTTTTTTATCCTAGAGCTATGAACCAGAGAGGCCACAAATATGGGACTGCGGGTCAATCCTGCGAGCACATTGGATCAGCGAAGGCATAGTGCCTGCGATCACAATAGCCCAATAGAGACTTGAACCCTAGTGGCCACAACAATAATGCCACCACTTAACCATCATACTATGCGATGAACCCCAATGGATGTATTGTTCCATTTACTTTCATACATGTTAGATAAATTTTGTAAGTTGTGTTGACAGTTATATGAATACTTTGTTTTAAGTTTCTTCGTCCTAGTTTATTGGTTGTTTGCAAAGGGGTCAAAATCCCCAACAAAGAGGAAGGTCCTCACCACTAAAGACAATTGTCAAGAATTCATTCCATTTCCTAATCATTAGGGATTAGAAGTCCCTACATCCTTGGTGTATGGTGCTAGGTGTATTGGAGGCCTTTGTAGGTTAAGTGTCTATTAGTGCCCTCCCTTTCTTTCAGTTCGAAGAACAAGACCAAGAGTTAGACAATATTTTTTGTTTAAATTGATTGAGGGCCATAATCCTCAGTAGTTGTCTTATTAGATTTCTTCCTATTGAATTGGATATGTACATTGTGAGTCCTTGTGTAAGAGAGTGTTGCTTCCAAATGCCTCCTAAGCATGATATAAATGGCATGACAATACCACATTACCATAGCCAAGCTACCAGTGCCAAAGCTTTCCTCTGATGATAGAAACCTTTGCAGGCAAACCCTTGCTGATGTCCATTCTATCACAAATCCATGCAAAAGTTGATATGCATCTCTATTGAGTGCTCCATAGTGGACATATCTGATCAGATCACCAATAATCCATGATGCACAAAGTTTTAGGACTCGGACTCGGCAGCCCAAAATAGGACTCAGACTCGAGACTTGGCAGTTGGCACGGACTCGACAAAGAAAAAAACCATAGTTTTACAAAAAAAAAGAAGAAATTATTACATTTAGAGAACATAAGAGCCTAATTTGATTATCAATTTGTCATAATTCAAATATTACACATGTCATATGATCTTCAAACACTCAATATTTGAAATTTCACCATTCATATTCATAGTTTCAAACTTTCAAATGTATAACAACATCATAAGTTTATAAATGTTTACATATAATGATATGTCGAAATGAGAAAAACAACCAAATACAATCTACATCTTCCTCTTTCCCCTCCTAATGTAACTCAATTTTTCAAGCCTCAAACTACAAGGTGTTGCAGTATCAAAATGATGACGAGTTGTTTCTTCAAAACTATCTTCACCTTTCACCATTGCATCCAATTTTGTTGCTTCTTCTTTGACTGCTGCTGCTCTCAACAATTCTGCAAGATCTTCTTCAGTAAGGAAGACATCATCATCATCATTTTGTTCATTGACAATCCATTCTCCCTATGGATCAATATCATCCAAGTTGATGGACTCATGTGAAACGCCCTCCACCTTTCTAGTTCGAAGGTCAAGGTTGTACCGAACAAAGATTAGATCATTGAGGTGTCGTTGGGTCAACCTATTTCTCTTCTTTGTGTGAATGTTCTAAAATACGCTCCAATTACGTTCACACCCAGAAGCACTACATGGCTGCGACAAAATACAAATGGCTATCTTTTGAAGATTTGGCGTTCTAGCACCATAATTCTCCCACCATAAACCTACAAAAACACATTTAAAAAATATAAGAATAAAGTAAAAAATTGTAAGAATCAAGTTTCTAATTTCATCTTGTAGTATTGAACTAAATTTTTACCTGGTTATTGTTTTCCTCTCCTTTCAATTGCTTCTTGTGAAGAAAAGAGTCTCCCCTCTGCGCCCTTGTAGACCTTGAATAGCTAAAAATAAAATTAAATCAAATATAGAAAATTAGTTATTATGTATGTAAAATGGATTTTTCTAGATAGTCAACATTGCCATATTCATAAATATGATATAGCAAATCTCACCTCCAACTCATCAAGAACCTTGTCTCTCAAGTCACGATCAAGCACCATCTTATTGATGCATGTGACAAAACCTACCATGACCTCCTCATCAGCCTTAAATGTATCAAAGTAGAATTTTGGGTTCAAGAAGTAGGCGAAGGCATGTATCGGCTGGTGGAGTTGGTTTGTCCATCTACGATCAATGATGCACCAAATGATTTCATATTTTTTCTTGTTTCTGCCATAGCAATGTGAAATGGCCTCTTTGGCCCTCTCCATGGCCTCATAAATGAAACCTATTGGCATGCCCTCTCCATCCACCATATGAAGAACCCTAACCAAAGGTTTTGTCACCTAAAAAATGAAAACAAATTTTAAATTATTACTAAATTAATCCCTCAAAAAATAAACAGCAAATATATTATCTTGTATAAAGTTTATGCTTGTGTTTGTTACTTACCCCAATCAACTCCTCTCCATTTTTGTTGAATGTGTTTTCAAAAACTATATTTATAATCTTCTCCCCTTCAACTTTTTTGGAAAATGGAGACTCCAACCAAGCATCAGACACAAACATTTGCTTCAAATGAGAAATGGCACCAAGAATGCTTTGCAATGTGAGGAAGTGGCAAGCGAATTGTGTCACTCTTGGTCGCACAAGGTTCTTGCTATTTGTGTGTTTTCTCATCAAAGAAAGGACCCAAGTATGGTTGTAGATAAATTTGGTAACATTTTTAGCATCTTCAACCACACTTTTAACCCATCCAATCTTGCCAATGTCCTCTAACAACAACTCCAAGCAATGTGCAACACAAGGAGACCATGAAATTGTAGGATGCCTCTCCATAAGCAGTCTACTTGCAGCTACATATGCAGCTGCGTTGTTCGTGATAATTTGGACAACATTCTCAACACCAACCTCCTAGATCACCCCGTCTAATAAATTGCACAAAGTTTCAACATCTTTGGTTTCATGGGAGGCATCTATAGACTTCAGGAACACCAATGCACCATTAGAGGCAACTTAAAAGTTTTGGAGAGTCCTATTATGTCCATATGTCCATCCATCCGATAAGATGCTACAATCTTTTCTCTGCGAAATTTTTTTTTGTTCATCAACTACAAGCCGTGTATTTTTCACGGCTTCCTCTAGGAATGGCCCACTCAAATCTCTAGTTGTTGGGGTCTTAAACCCCTTACATGCAACTACTAATGCATTCACCAAACCTTCCCAATATGGGTTGTTCGCCACATTGAAAGGTAAATTATTATGGTACCAAAAATTTGTTGCTGTCATCCTAGCTTCATGATGTTTTTCTTTATTGCAACCGGTACCTTCAAGTGAAGGTTGTGCTCCTAGAACATTGTGTGGAACAAAGTAATTTGGTCTTGATGAAGGAATCTTGCTACCAATAGAAAAAGAACCCTCAGGACTCTCACCAAAAGATGAATGTGGATGACGGATGCTTGGACTTGGGCCACCAAGGGGATCCGATTGTGTATAAGTGGATACATTCTGACTCATCACTGCTGCTAGTGCTTCATTTGTCTTTTGCGTTTCTTCTTTTCTCAACCCATAATCAGCAAGAAGGGCCTTCATCTCTCTAACCATCTCTAGAGTCAATGTTGGGCATATGTCCACATTTTGTCTAGGTATTTTTGCAATGTGGTGTTTTAATCTATTGATTCCCCTTGTCATCCATTTATTGCATTCAATACAAGTGACCTCACCCTTTTTATTTCCCAGTATCCCATACTTCCATGTAGGGTCTTTTCTAGATGGCCTTGAGTTTGAAGTTGACATTGCTGTTTCAACATGAAAAAATAAAAAAATCAGTAAGGTTTTGTAAAAAAATCAGCAAAAAAATGATAATCAATCATTTGAAAAAAATAGAATTCAAAAACAAGGTAAAAATACTAGGAAACAAGTTATGAAGGGAAATGGAAAAAAAATTGCCAGCATTTCCCCCTATTTTTCAAGATTTTTCTGATTCTCAATCAAAGAAAACAAAAAAAAAAAGAGGATAAAAATCACTTACTTGGCTCTATTTCGATCTCGTATGCTCCTCTTCTCCTCTTCTTCCAACCCTATTTCATGTGCAGACCTGTTTTGGGCAACCTTGAGGAAAAGAAATGAAAAAGAAACAAAAAACAAGTTTAAAATGTTGCTAGTCCCTCCAGTTGATGCCGAGAGTCCTGAGTCGGGACTCGTAAGTCCAACTCTAGGACTTGCGCGAGTCTCTCACCAGGACTTGTCGAGTCATAGCCTGGACTCTCCAAGACTCGGCGAGCCCTAGGACTCGCCGAGTCCTCAAACACTGGTTTAGTGCATAAAGTGATAAGAGTAGATAAACTTCAGAGACCATGGTTGCATGGATAATATGGAGTTGCCTTGCAGAGATTCATTTCATAAAACATGTTTAAAAATACATGACTTTATAGGTTTCTAAATACATTCCTTATTTTTGGAATTTGTTGCATCCTTCTCTTATACTTGGGGTTCCATTTGCACTGTTTACGCTAATTTTAGTGATTATAGTTTTATCATTATGAAAACCAGTGGTACCAAACAAGGACCGGACAGGCTGATTTTTGGCTTAGACTTGGACACACAAAAAAACTGAGCAAAAACTTGGCAAAACTTGATATATAGATATTTTACAAAAACCATGATATATTGAAAAAATTGGCCCAGACTTGGCCAAATTCGCCAGACTCAGTAGACTAGCCAAATCTGATGAAACAAGCCTGCAGTCTTTGTTTTGGTCTGTTCATACATGGAAGCGAGAGATTCAGAGGGTACTTGGTGAGTTCTATTAAAACAATAAATAAAACATACTCATATTCAACGTGTTATTTCCCTTGTTCAAGGGTAACCACTTGTAAATTGTTTTGTAACCGTGGACTGCCTAAAATAATCCTTTGCAGGTGTTCTAAATTCTACTTCAAATATTTCTCTAGGAAAATGGTATACCATATAACTAATGGTTTCCTAGTTGGTCCTGAGGGAAATAAGTCCATTTATCTTGAGCCAGAGCACTGGCATAGAACCCACTAAATTTGCTGATTGAAGCAACATTAGAGAAATTAACATAGGCAGAGGATGCCTCTTCAGTTTCAGGGATGCTTGGGGGACCTGTAGAGCTTTCTCCACATATAGCATCCTTACCAAGCCCATAGACAATATAGAATATGGGAGTTGCTTGCTGTGTGCTTTGTATTAATGTCTTTTCTTATTCTTGGTCAGGTTGGAAAACTTCAAAAATCATCTTCTTTAAGATTAAGAACTGGGTATTGGAAATAAATCTACTACGCTGCCATTGAGATCAGTAAATGTAGGTTATTGGATTTATATGGTTTGAGAAAATAGAGCAACTGCAATTAATGTTTTGAAGGAAATAATAGAGAACTTGTGAAGTAAATTCAGATCAGGAATCTAGACCAGAACATCAATGAACCAGGCCAAGATAAAAGAGACTTGGGATCACAAGATTGCCATGTCTGATGAATATTCAGTGTGATCAGGCATGATGAACAAATTCCAGCTTGTCTTCATGTCTGATAAATAAATTCCAGCTGTGAAACACATGAAAGAACTGAGTTTGATGAAAAAAAATCAAGCCATAAAATGGATAAAATCGACTTGAATAGAGGGTTGTGCTGTAAATTTTGAGGAGTTGAACAAACTGTTATACTTGATGACAACATATCAAATACAGTTATCTGAAGACATGAAAGATTAATATTTTTGAAGATGTCAATTGTGAAGAAGCAAGATGGTAAACCAGAAGATGCAAGGGACACCCAAGAAGCCAACTGCAAAAATGAGCTAAAACAATTGAAAATTTAGATAACAGAAACAACATTGCTGTAGATCAAAGGTAATTCTCATGAACAGAATACAAGAGGAGGTGAAAAGAGATATAGCCCATAATTATTTGAGTACTTTTTTTCTTTTGGTTTGGTAAGTTGGGATTTTTTATGCTGGTCCAAACAGGTGGAGGCCACAACTGGGGTACCTCTTTCTCTCCAGCATTAATGCCAACAACTATTTCAACATAGTAATCAACATTATGTTTTCAAGTTAGATATCCACGTGGGAAGTCTAAGAGACACTTTGATATGTCAACATTAGATTCCAGATTAGTTATCAACATGAGAATTTTAAGAGTCTCTTAGATATTAACATTAGATTACAACTTAGATATCAACATTAGAAGTCCAAGAGTCAAAACTTAGATTTTCACTTTAGATGTCACTTTGGGGGTTTGAACTTGAGTCTCCACAGTAAGAACCCAATGATTTAACCAATTAAGGTCAGCCCCTTTGACAATTATTTGAGTATTTTATTAGCATTGTGTAATGGATTTGCCCCAAAAATCTCTTTGAATTTTCATCAATTCTCAGTGACATTTCTTGAATATATATAGACATAAGATTGAGGGAAAGGAAAATAGAAGATAAGATTTGAAATACAATCTCCTCTCTCCCTCGCAGGCTTGTCGTGTCCATGTAATTATTGCGATAGTAATTCAATGGCCATTGTACTATACGTCCATTTCTTTTCTATCTTATGTAGTCATCTGGTTTTCCATCTCCAACATTGCTGTTTTTAATTCTACTGTGTTAATCTATCTCTATTTTTGCTTCTCTTAAGTACTTTTAATTATATGAAAGGTTTATGTTCTGTAATTTTTTAATCTTTAACAATACCAATAATGTGTTCTAAACTTAAGTGCTTTTCTTCAGGTTCCTCTTATAACAGTTTTTATTTTGTAATTGTTTCTGTTAGCTTTAATGATTCAAAGAAAATTTTCTTCATTCTGGTAAGCAAAACAAATTTATTTTGTAGTCAAAAGATTCTCACATTTTCCATTTATGCTAATTTCCCAAATTTCTGTATGGCTTGTAGAGACATACTTGGCGGTAACTTCTTATACATAAATAGCCACTGATGTCCTTTGAATCCTTAGGAAAAGATTTGCTTAAGCTATATATCCTGCATGTCTAATTCATTACGGAAGGAAATCCGACAAGTGCAATTTGACTCAGCAGAAGCTATACAATTTGTTTTCGTCATGTAAAATAGCTTTGAATATTTTAGCAATTGTCACAAGTCCAAAGATTCATGCTTTCTCTTCTGGTAAAGAAATCCTTTTTATTCTTAAAAACAGCCTGATGTCCATATACATACCGATGTCTGAGTCTATTTCTCAATTATTTTGCAGGTGAGAGTTGGTCCCATGCTTGTACAAATAGACTTATTTTATATTGGAATGGTAACAGCCGTTCTGCCTATATAGACAAATCACCATATTTGCAATCAGCTTCAGCTCCTTTCTTGATCACATCTGAGGGGATATGTAATGTAGGATGTAACAAAAGTATCAAGATGCCATAATGATTTTTTGCAGGTCTTGACAAGACCTAAGTAGTGTTTTCCTGGTTATTATTCAATGTTTTGGCATAGATTCCTATAAATTTATTTTTCCCTAAACAATTTTTGTGGATCTTTATCTTCATGCACTTCTACTTTGAATTCCCTTTGGCACAATGATAGTATGTGATATTGTAAGGACCAACTTAATCTAATAGCAAAACTCATTAAATTTTGTTTAATCACAAAGAAGGATGAATAGTAACTTATTTATATTAATCATTAAAAGTGATTTAATTAATGCTAATCTTAACTCAATACTCAAGGAATAACAATAGCTAATTCGGGCTATCCTGTCCAATACAAATTAAAAAATTGCGATTTGGCCAATTACTTAGATAGTATAGCTTATAATATTGTATCAATGTTTTTTTTCAAGTTTGTAAATATTTTGAACTCTTCCTTTGAGTTTTGCGCTACTAGTCAGGTATAAGACAAATCTACCTTGGGGATTCTTTTGAGTATCAACAATCCATATTTTATTTTTAATTACCAATTAAGTTCAGAGTTTTATCTTTAAGAAAAAGTTGCAGAAACTCGAAATGCTCAATGCACTTGAGTACTAAGAATATATTTCGTTCCCTAGACTACCTCCATACATTTTATTCGTGGGATCAAGGTATAAATAGAACTAGTGTAGTTTTGTTTGAGCATGTGTTTATGCAATGAGTGGGTACGCAATTCTTTCCACAGTCCAATTTCCTCAAATAGTTCTTCATTGGTTGCCATCTTTTTAGGTGAAATGAGGACAAATAGCTAATTAAAAATAACTATTCGCAAACACCTTCAAATGAGGTGTTTAATGTCAATTTTTTAGTGTGAGATGATTTCATGTTGACCTAAAACACAAGTCTAGTTTGAGAAAGATTTCCCATAGTGTTAGTTTTCTCCTTATTTCTCTTTGGTAATTTATAGGGATGATACCATATACATCATTGTTATAGTTATATTAGGTCATAAGTGTTGTAGATAAAAAATAATAGCATGACTTATAAATGTGAACTACAAGCACCGTGGATACTAAACAAAGTAAGGTCTAGTTTGTTTAGATATCTATTAATAGTTAAAGTTTTCTGATCACCAAGATCTCTATTGGGTGAGGTGAGAGTGTACAATAAGTAAGTGCTCAAAAATTTATTCAAAACATAAAAGAAATATTAACTAAAACATAATCAAATCATATGATTTTGAAAGGCGCAAAATAACATAATGAAACCTAATTAACTTTATCTAAATATGAGAATTTCATCACTTAAAATGGTAATTAATTTTACTATACCAAAAAGGAACGTGTAAATACATCTATTGATCAGCTTGAATTAAAAGATTATTTTTTATTTTTTATCATGAATATTTCAATTGGATGAGGTGAGAGCATATGATGGTTAAATTATAATTTATATTTCAAATTCAATCAAACCAATCTAACAAGAAAATTAAATGTATATCTCTTATTGAAGGTTTAATTATATATACCAAATTACAATATAAATTGATAATAATAAATGCGAATAAGACTTTTGTCTATTTGAATACATCATTTAAAAACTTGATCACCATTAATAATAGATTACAATTTCATCATGAATACTTATTCTTTAAAGAATTTAATTCATTCTTATGTCAGTTAATTAATCCATTTTTTAAAAACTACTTATCACTCTCATCAATGCTATCATTTCTCTTAATGTTTATTAATAATCTAATGCTAGGTAGAAAGAATTGTAACTAGATTATGTTTTGTTATTATCTTCATATACTTGATAAAATAATGTTAAATGTCATAATTTAAATGAAACCATAGGGATTCATTATCTCTCAATCAAAAAGTTGTAGATTATCAACATTACACTCAACATGGGTTAAGTTACCTCTAAAACTTCGATTGAGTTCACATTTCCAAAATCATTACCACTAATTTTTGGACATACTATATATATGAAACCATAAAATCTCCTTTAAACTCAAAATGTAAGGATTCAAGGACAACCATATAAAGATCAATAATAATCTAAAGATAGTCAATATGGCAATTGGAAAGCTAATATGTTATAGACAATTATCAAGCTAAAATTCTATCAGTAAATATAGTCAACCATTGATAAATCAACATCTAAGTAACTTTGGCAAATTCATGAATGGATGTGATAAAGAGTATTTGGATTGAGAAATTCAACTAGATTATCAGAAGGTCTAAAACAATGAAAAGTGAATTGTAATGAATTGTAGATAGATTATGAAAGTAATAAAAATAAACTTGCCTCAAGGCTATAAGGTCTATTACATAAACTTAAGGGTTGTCTTCATAATTAAAAGATTAACAAAACTATACAAACACAAAATAATTAATCATACATATTAAGAGGATTGTTTAAATGTTATTATATGATCAAAAGAATCTAGATAATTGTAATAAACAATTCCTTTTTAAATAAAATATAAAGAAAATAGAAGAAAAGATCATTTTTATGATATCAAGATATAAAACATATTGACTTATTGAAAGGACTCACACAAACAATTCTCACCTACCATGCAAGGTCAATTTTAATAATTATAATGCATACCACACATACATACATATTCCTACAAGCTTATTACAATTAGCAAATAAATAAATGCAATAGGAATAAATACATTAAGGCAAGAACGTTAGTAACCTAAAGCAACAATACATATTGCCAAAACTAAGATATGAGGCACAATCCTTATAGAAACTTGATTGATGCAATTGATGATTACACATACAACCATGCATAACACCTTTGCATGCACATGTCAACATTTATAATTGATCAATGGAAAGAAGGGAAAAAATGGTGTGATAACTCTATAAAGTTGTTTTTTTGCATTTAATAGCTATATCTCTAGTTTTATTTCAATACTTCATTTCTAAGCTTTTGGATCTAGTTTAGATCACTTTTCTCGAGGCACATGAACATAAGCCTCATAGCCAGATATCTTTAAAAGTAAAATTGAAGCCTTTTTATGTATCCACACTTCATAAGTTATTTTATCAATAAGAGGTGAACAAGGAGATTGATTAATTAAATAACAAGTAGTACGTATAGCCTTTTCCCAAAAGCATTGATATGGCTACATACCACTTAACATACTCCTAGCTCATTTCATTAAGGTTTTTTTCATTTTTCTACTAACCAATTGTGTTGGGGAGTATAAGGTGTAGTCTTCTACCAAACAATACCTACATGCTTACATAAAATTTCAAATTCTCTTTTAGAATTATATTCCCTGCCATTGTTATATCTCAACACTTAGATGATTATCTATTTTATTTTTTACTATGGATTTAAATTTGTTAAACGTAATGAAAAATTTAGATTTTGAACATGTAAAATTAATTAAGGTGTATCTAGAGGCATCATCAATAAATGTAACATAATGACAAGGTTACCCATCTAAATCCATTGTACCAAATAGATTTGAATGAATGAATTCTAATAATCTCTTATATCCGTTACTTCCAATAAGAAATGAAGATCCATTCTATTTTCCAAACACATAATGCTCACATAAATCATTTTTGCCAACAAAATAATTAGAAAAATTGTGAACAATTTTTTTATTTATGTGATCCAAATGTTGGTACCACAAGATACATGCATTTCTTGTGCTAGTTACATTAACATAATTATAAAATGTTATAATATGTGGAGGCATTCAACCTAAACTAATTCCAATCTAAGATCCTCTAGTAATCACCAAGTTCCCTCTTACCAACTTGAACCAAATGTCACATGCACACCATAATAATTAACTTGGATACAAAAAGTAAATTTCTCACAAGATCAAGAATATGTAAAACATGATCAAGGGATTTAACCTTTCCATCACTAAAACACAACTATACCTTTTCCTTGTCGACACTCTACTTGGTGTTGTTGTCTTCAAGGGAAACCTCTACTTCATCATAAGTTGTGTATGTAGAAATCAATCCTTGTGAGGAGTCATATGGTGGGAACAACCCAAGTCAATAAGACAAACATCATCATATAATGTTAGTAGAAATAAATAAATCATCATTGTCACTATCATAAGAAGAAATTTTCATGGATGAATTTGAACCCGTTTCTTATTTTTACATTCCTTCTCCATATGTCCCCTCTTACCATAGTTCCAACAATTTTCTCTTTCCTAGGGTCTTAGAACGTCCTTTAGACTTTGATCTATTTATTTTCTTATCCCCTTTAAGCCCTCCTTTTTCTTTGGACCTTCCCCATAAATACAAATCATGTTTCAAAACTTTGTTCATGTACTTCCATATGATTTCCTTTGAGAACAAAATAGCCTAATATTTTCTATTTTTTATTTGCACCATTACCACTAATGACAACAATTAGATTTGCCCAAGTATTAGGTAAAGAGAAAAGTAATAAAATGCACATATATAATTCCTCTTCCAACTTAACATCTATAGAAGCTAGTGACTTAAAATCAAATTAAATATATTTAAATAGTCTACAAAAAAAACCATCTTTCATTTTCAATCAATAAAACCATATTTTGATATATAAATTGTTAGTAGGACTTTTGCTTTGATAGATATCCCCTATCCTCTTCCACAACTTGTATGTGGTAGTCTCCTCAAAAACATTAATGACAACAACATTTGCAAGGCACAATTGAATGGGTCTACACACCTTCTTGTCTAGTTCTAACTAATATTCATCAAACATATTAGATGGATTATTTTATTGTGAAACATGTACAACCATTGATCTATTTCTTCAAGGAGATCTTCCATCTTCAACTCCCACATCTCATATCCAATACCATTAAATTTCTCAATATCCATATATGGGAAGTAGAAGCCATGATTTTCAATCCCTTCCTCAAATATGTAAAACCACACAATACAAAAATCCCACTACATCCAAAAAACTTCAATAATTAATAGAAAGGAGTTCATCTTTATACAAAACCTTATTATTGCAAACTATTGAGAAACAAGGTGAAATTATTGCAATAAAATCTTCTACAAGTGTATGAAGATCTAAAATCCTATTCTCTAGACAAGGACCATTAGATTATTATGTTATTGCATAAAATGAACAATGAGAAATAAAACAAGACACTATATCAATTTTTTTTTATAAATAGAAAACTCCACATGAGAAAGAGGACAATGTAGAACCCCTGTTCTCACTCTTTTTCCGAAACTGTCTGTTTTGCTTATTTCTGAATGTTTTTGGTTTTTTTGAGTTTTTTTTTTTTTTGCATAAACCATTGAAGGGCGATTTTGAAAGAAATTGCATATAAAAATTAAATAAAATACCACACGTCTACAAATGATGGAAACTGATTGATCTATTGATGCCAATACGTTTATTGATCTTCTATACTGATTACAAACAAGATCTGATAACATGCAACTGAAAAAGCAACAATATTTTGATGAAAACCTGATTATTGCAGCAAACTGGAATGCCCTTGAAAGATGTGTCCAGATCTTGGAAAATGGCGCCTAGAAATGAAGAACCCTTCCGGATGAATTCCAAACCAAAAACCCTGAAGATGCAATCTCTGAATAAGTTCTGTGATAACCTCTGAATGAAGCTACCTCTCTGATAAGCAATAAATCAGCGATATTTCACAGCCTCTAAACGCAACACTGAAGATGGCTCGTTCTCCAATGCCAAAAAGACAACTGAAACCCTTGGCTCCGTTCTCTGGAAGAATACTTGATCAAAAATTGATTTCATAACATAATGAGCTCTTCACAATGAAAATTCCTTATATTCTCAAGAGGGTCGACTTTTTCCTCAAAAGGCATCATTTAAATAAAATTGAATTTTAACTTTTAATATTTCCAAAGTCTTGAACACACTTTTAATTATAAATTATAATTAAAAAGTGGCCCCTCTTCAATGTTGGTCGACCCCTTAAATAAATCACTTAAGTTATAATATTAAATAATATTATAACTTTATAATATAAGCTTCAAATAATTAATATTTAATTTGACAATCAAAATATTAATATCTCCCTCAAAATACGTCCGATTCATGAACTGTCTGAAGCTGGTGAATAAGTGATTGAATTTGCACACGACCAAATCATACTGCTAAAAATAGCAGGGGTGCTCCACTGAATGACCCTACTTACTAAAAATAGCAAGTCAGGCAAAAGATGTCTGAATGACCCCGAACGAAAGCCAACTGGTAAATTATGACAATCCGAAGCCAAGCCAAGCTCCAAAAGAGACCCTCTAACCATACATATTAGCCTACGAGGGCTAAGAATAGGCTAAATCCACCGAACTCTGATGCTCGCAAAAATGGGGACATTACAGACAAGTATGTATTAATCTTCAAGAATGAGATACATCCAAGACAATAACACTATCTTCACTTCTAACAACACTCTAGTAGTATATGTGTACTTGGGAAGTAATCTTATCTAAAATCATCATCTCATACATTTAATAAATAAGCATGGAGAGGTGACAAAACAATAAATGGTTTACCAAAACCATGGTATCATAGAAAACCCCCATGTCCACCTTGGAGATCATCTTCCAAGAATATCAAATAAATAAATGGGTTCACATGGATGTAATCAATTGACGCCCATAATAAACAAACATAATCACAAAGACGTATTTTCTTCCATAACCCTTGATGACTCATACAACCAAGCATTATGCTCTAAAATGAAGTGGCTAACTCATGTGGGTCCCATCCATTGTACAAGATTCTCCACTCCATCCTTGCACCTAGATTTGGAAGTGTAATAAGTGATTTCAAAGCCAATTGTAGCTACTACCATTGGGCTCCACCTTCCTCATGAATACATATGACAACTAATGCCAATATTTTTGAGGAATCTTAGGTACATATTATTTTCCAAATACACTCTAGGTATTGAAGGACACTTTCCAAGAGTTTTGGATATACATGAAAAATACATAAGTTTACATGAAATTGACACTTTAATCCTAACACAATAAAGTGTGCAAAGGACCTAAGACATGATGCGATGCTTTAATAATCCTGCTAGAACACTATCATAAATCCTCCATAATAATTCCTTTATATAACCTAGAATAATCCTAGATGACTTCTATGTGAATGAATGAATACTTGTAAATATAATAACATTTAAAGGTAAAATCAAAATGGTTAGCAAAGTTCAAAGTTTAGATCTATAAGTGCATAAGTTACTTGGATCAAGTTCAAACTTGTGGATATGATCCAAGGCGGTGGATTGTAATTTTAGGGATCAAGATCAAATATTTGGGGATCTATGATAAGGATATAAGGATGTGTTGATGTCACGAGCCAAGTTCACATAAGATTAATTATTTCATTTAGGGCACTCTGATTAAATCAGGCCCAAAATATAAGGCAAAAGGTCACAAACATGCAACTTTGACCATTACATTTCCCCCCTACTTCGATGTGTATATGAACTACTAGGTAGATACACACAAAAGTAAAACAAATAGTCAACATGCAAATTATATATTTTTTGGACACTTAATTTAAAGATATATATTTGTGTAAAGTAGCATATCATTCTTGAATTCTTCTCACATTGAACACTCCATCAATAACCTACAAAATATACAATAGAATGTAATGAGCAGCATCCATCACACATTTAAAAATAAGCATTAATTAAAACTTGCTTGTAAATTATTTATCCTTAAAATAATAAATGTAAAGAGTAGAAGGGTAATTGATTATGCTTGTTACAAAAAGTGAAATGATTTGACTTTATGGAGTACTTTGACAATGCATATGGAAGATATTAACTCATAGGAAGGAACATTAGTGACATATATGGCCTACTTCCATTTGGTTGCATACAAAGGATGTAAGGAATTAGAGAAAGGAGATCATGAATTGAAGAATAATAAGGTATATGAAGATACCATCATATGCTAAGAATGTAAGAACATATGTGGGGGACAATTATGAAAGTATTTGTAAGAAGGGAAAGACAATATGCCCCCAACATGTCTCTAGTGAAGGAAAATGATAGTATAAGCTAGCCCTAAAGGATAGATAAGGAATGTGTAGACACAAATAGGATGTAGAAGATGCGGGTATGGCAATGATCATAATATGTACAAGCATAATATGTGAGCATGATAATGATCATAGACATGCAATCATAATACTGATAATGATCATCAATATGGAACCATAATATGCAAACATGAGAAAGATCATATTCATGGGATTGTAAGATTAAACATGATATTGTAAAATACAAACATTGATAATGATCATAAATATTTAAGGTGTGTGAGAATAGGATATAATAATGATGACCATATAGAAACATGTGAATGTCATAGCATAAGATGTACATAGCAAAAACATTAGGATCATGAGAAAGGTAAAATTAATAGCATAATGAACATGTCATAGAGATAACCTCATAATCATGGAAGATAAGAAGTATATAGATGTCATAAAATCATGTAATTTAGGAACATAACAACAAACACATGATAATAAAGGTCTTAGATATAAAACATAATAAGCATAGGAACCCAAGAATTTAAAAAAGTAGGAAGGAAACATGTGGAAATATAGATGAAAAACATGGATCATAAGAGGACATAAGAGTCAAACCAAGCACATGAACCATACATATAACATAGGAAAACATATGAACTAGATATAAAAGAATAAATATGAAATGTACCCCCATGTGTGGAAGAAAAGCATAAATCATAATATAGAAGGTAAAATGAGATTATGAGATATAGAACAAACATGAAGTAATTAAAATGTCAAAGTGTAAGGACGCAAAAAATAAATGGAAGAATAAGAAAAGAAAATTGCAACATACATGGCATAAAAAAAGGCCAAAGTGTATGAACATACAAGGTAAACAAAATAATAAGGAGGATCACAATCTAAGTAAAAATCCAAAGTAGAAATGCTACAAATCACAAGGAAGAAGTGAAATGAACAATATAACACATGTTCATAGTCAATTGTGTCAACATGCACCATTAAAGGTGTCTTTGTATCAACCACATGCTAATTAGGAAATATAGGAACATAAAGAAAAGGAAAAACACAAAATGTAGTAAGTGGTAATATGAAATGTGAGATTTATAATAAATAAAGTCACCTTCCATCATGTGTGTCTATAATATGGTATGTTATGATCAACAAAACCAATAGGTTAACTAATTGTAGAAGGATCCTCATCATACAAGTCAATATGATTATCCTAAACTTTTATCATCTTTTTTATCTATAAGATCTTGTATTTGATGCTTGTGGTTGATGCATCTATCCATAGAATCTCATTTGTAGGATGATAAGAACAAAAATACATATCCCTAAGTGATGCAAGCTTGGACATATCTATTAAATTAATCAAAGATACAACATATGTAGGCTTCTCTATTGTAGTGAATTATCTAAAAAAATGGTTTAATTTATACATGATGATGATCATTAGGTATATCCTCATTGGTCCATTATCCTAGTGTGACAATTATTTTAAATAATGAATATAAGAAGAAGTGTAGAATTGTTAATATGAAAGAGGATCCTCCAATAAAGCACACTCACATTTACATAAATCTAAAATGAATGATGAGGCTTGAAATACACTTGGCTTTTAAAGGGTGTTGGTAAAACATCAATAAATATTATTTGAAGTTTAGCATCTTTAAGATGTTAGTAGCTAACACTTGAAATTGCAGTATGTAATCGGCTGTGTGCAAGAAGTTGAGTCCACTTTTTGGCCAAAAAGTGGAAGTGTTTTCCCTGATTTTCAGTATTTGACACATTTGGCCTTAAAATTTGAAGCACTTAGAGATGAAATTTTTAAAAAAGTCACTAATCATAAAATGTAGTGCTTGGAGTCTAGTTTCCAAATATGTAATTTATTTCAATACCCAGATTGTACAAATTGAGTTTTAATAGGAATTTCTAAAAACCACTGTTTAAAAGTCTTTTTTTTTTACCATACCATGCACGTGTACGACATCCATATTTTGACTTAAATTATCGTATTTTTCTAAATCCTTTTGGGAAAAGTTTTATGACTCACTGAAGCTTACTCTTGATATTTTTTTGTAATTTTTTATTTTATTGAATTTTTTTTTTTGTTAATTTTTTATTAGGCAGATTTGTCGTTTTGAAAATCGTTCATGTACTACATGCATAAGATGACCTAAACTTATCATTTTCTAATTTATTTTTTTCAAATTGAAAAGAATTGTCTGAAGTTTTCTCTCGTGCAATCCATTTGTCAAAATGTTGTGTTGATCAAAAGTTCTTAAAATAGTAAAAAACTCTGATATTTAAAGTTTATGGACCGATTTTATTAGAAATTAATTGAAAAATAGAAAAAATAATTCAATTGCAAAACAAACTACATATTTAGAATTTGCATTGTTTCATCTAAAATGGGTTTTAATTTCGTCAGAAAATTTTGCAAAAAAGGTCGTCAGCCATATGCCCAAAGTCGGTATTTTTCTTTGACATTGTTAGGGCCTTCAACTTGTAGGTCAAACCAGGTTGAAGGCCTAGGTTCAAACTTCCAGTGCTTTTCCCGAACCAAAAACCTTGGCAAAAACCATTACGATGCAAAGAAATTCAAATTTTTAAAAAGCGGGTTCTTTGCGTTTTATTAATAAATGGGATCCGTGCTATATCGGGATCTGTTCCCATCCATGACATTGACCATTGTAAATGGAGCGGGATACCGTTTCGACAAAGCGGAATCGTTCCATTTACTGCTTGGCTCAGGCATTCAATGTCGATTGAGCGGGATCTGATTATAGGCGGGATCAAGCTTATTAATAGCAGAGATCCCATTTTATAATGGGATCAGGATTTTAAATGGCCCGGGATCTCGTTCTTAAAAATCTTGTGCAAATTTATTATCAAATGCACGCTTTGCAACCTCAATAATATGACCAAAGGCACTAAAAATGAATTATTTTTCATAAGTTATTGTATTTACAGGTGGTGAATTTGATTTTTGGTTGATTTTATCAAAGGGGGCATCATCTACACCATTTTTGAAGTGAAATTGTGTTATTTTTGTGCTTGTTTGGAGGAACAAAAGGTTTCAATTTGCAATATGGATTTAATTTTTCAAAGGAAGCTTGAAGAAAACGATTTTTAAAGTGGAATTGTGGTAGTTTCTACTTGTTTTGAGGAACACAAGAGGAAGAATTTTGTCATAATAGGTATTCAACTTCCAATTTGGATTGAATATTTTGAAGTATTTCACTATTAACATTCATTTGTGCTTGAGAATTTTATAATTATGGGATATAAACTTTGTAATAAGAGAAGAAAGACATTGACTCCTCAAGAAGTTGAAGCAAATAGAGAAAAAGAGAGACAAAGACAAAGAGAAAGAAGAATGAGATTGAAATCAATGAACGATTGTGGAGCAACCAATTCAACAACTATTGAAGATGAAATCATTGAAGATACCATAGTTGTAGTCTGGAAAAAGATTGTGAAAAGTGTAAGGGCGCTAACATTCAGCGCCCTTACATTTTTGGAGATTTCAGTCTTTGATGCAGGGGCGCTAAATTTTAGCGCCCTTGCACTTTTCAGAGTTAGAATTTATTTTGGCATTTTCAACATGTCATGGCGCTAAATTTTGGCGCTTCAGCATCTTGAGCACATTTTTGGTAAAACAAATGTAGGGATGAATGGAAATGGCGCTCTGAGTTGGCAAAGTTTGTCTGCATGGAGTTGCCATTGAAATTGGAGAATAAAGAGAAAGCAAGGGTAACAACTTACAAAGATGAAACGCGAAAAATGCTAGAGAAGAACTTTGAATTTTCAAAACACGTGATTGCAGCTTGAGAAGAACTTGCCCAACAAGAAGAAAAGAAGAACAAAGACCGTAAACAATGAAAAATGGCGAACAAAGACACTTTTAAGTGAAAAGGAAAATCAAAAACCTAACTCAAGTCGAGCAATAAATTTAGGCACGAAAAGTGGCACGATTGACGAAAAACGCGAAAAAGATGAAGAAACGCGCCAGGGCCAGAAAAAGTTTAAGTGTCAGGAAAAAGTGTAATGGCGCTAAAATTTAGAGCTATTACATTTTGGAAAAAGTCACTTTCATGCAGAGGCGCTAAAATTTTAGCGCCCTTGCATTTTCCAGACTTAGCCAATTTTGGCTTCAGGGCAGGAGCGCACTTTTTCAGTGCCACTGCATTTTTCACAATTCGCTAAGTACGAATAGTGAAACTTCGCGAAGGAGCTCGTTTCGAAGGTCTTCGCGAGGCGAACATGGGGGAATGCTTGAATTGACTATTCGAGACTTTGGAACGCATTTCAAGGTGGCTTGAAAATCACTTCATTATGCGTACTTGAACTTCACGAATCCTAGGAAACGACAAGTTTTCGTGAGGGGTTATCCGCGGAACGAAGCCGCTAGATTCCGCGGATAACAAATTGTACTCAATTGGCTCAACAAACTACTGATCATAATTAGCTGCATGGGATGAAATGATTGTTTTGCTTCCAAGAGAGGGAAACAAATCAATATAAGAACCAATCTCCCAACTAGATGATACTCTGCATATCTCCTGTGAAGAAGATGGAGTAGTGTTGTGGATTATCACACAACTCTCTGGTGAATCAACTACTATGTCACAAGAGCTATCAATAATTTTCCTTGCATCACCTGGCATGGGGCTAACCTCAGGAGAACTTGGTGCAACATGTGGTTCTCTACAACTCTCAATCAATACACTCATCCCATTGGTAACTATGATGGATGCAACCACATCCTCAACCTGTTCACAACCATAATCTATGGATATATGTTCCTCAACAACTGGTGCCATCGAAACCTAAACTGTATCTGTAGATGGTGAAGACTGTGCCAAACTCAACTCCATGGTAAGCTCCTCTATCTGTGACTATGACTCTTGAAGGGCTAACTGAGCGCTCCTCAACGAGTCCGTAGTCACCTCAAGCTCCTGAGTGAGCTCGTCAACCTCCTCTTCCTTTCCCTTCAATGCCTTATGACAGGTGCAATCCCACTCGAGAAGATAATCTTTGTCCGCAAGTAGTCGTAGGTAATTTTGTTTCATTATTCCAATTGCTTCTTGAAGTGCATGAAACTCTGCAAGGGAAAGACCACTATCTTCGTGCTCATCTGTCACAGAAGTGCTCCAACCATGAAGGGCCAACATCTGACGAGCAACATCAAAATGCTCTATGGCGGTAGCAATAATTTTGTCATTTACCTTAAGTTGCCCTACCAAATGACGAGGACACTAGAACTTATCACTCCCATACAAGTTTTCTAATTTAGAATCTGCACTATGATATGAGGTTGAATCATCATCACTCACTAACTGATAAGCAGCATCGTGTGTGCTATCAACTTTGCACACAATAACATCAAAGGTACTGCTGTTGTGTACCTCATAGGATGGCTCAACTAGCAAAGTAGAAGTTGATGTCTTGACAATTTCCTTGCACACTTCTGCTTTCAATGTAACTACATGTCCATCCAAAACATTATCCTAAGATTCATTGCCATCAAATGTATTTTCTGTTTTGTTTTCTAAAGTCTGATTTGAAAAATCAGACTCATGATACGAATCCACATCACGCAATGCATCATTAGTACCCAATTCTTGAGTCCCTTCATGTGACAACTCAATAGAAGCATTTTGCACATGTGAAGTCACTGCTGTCTCATGCTGATGCAAAGTTTCATCACTGCTGTCATGAAAATCAGAACAGTGATGGGTCAAATTTTCCATACAATCCTCATTCTTGACACTTGTATTTTGTGTGCCCATACTAAAGGCCTCTCCCACAACACTTTTTGAACTTGCCATGACTTCTAAGTTCTAAATCATCATTACGCTCAAGGGAAAGACTGCTGTCATAAAAATTAGACTTGTTATCATGACTAATAACAATTTCTTAAGCGCTAATAACATCAATTTTCTCTTCTTCCATCATAGGGCTGTCATAAGCTAACTGATTTTTGTTCTCCTTAGGATGCAAGTCAAATGGTAACACATCTTCTTGCCTTTCTTCTGCATACCCTGCAAGTGGTTGAGCCATTATGGTGTCTTCTTCAACTTCATGGTCCTTATGAATGTCAATGCCTTCATCAAATGACTGAATTTTGTCCTTATCATGAGCATGGATAGGCTGAAACAAATCTTCTTTCTTTTCTTGTTCTTGCACATTTAACTCTTCACCTTTCCCAATGCTCTCTTTACTATCCTTTGATATTTCGTTCTTTTTCCGCTGCTGATATGGACTTGAAAAATTCAAGTCATCTTCATCCTTATCTGGTATACCCAAAAATTGTGTAAAGGAAGGGATGTCTTGTAGCTTTAAACGCTGCAAATTATGATTAATCTGTTGTTGTGTTTGTTCAAGGTCTTTCAATATTTTCTACAGACTAGATACATTTTTCTTCTTTGGTAGAGCAGGAAAGAAGGTAGGTATCAATCTTCCATCCTTAATTCTACACCGGCTATAGGCAGCCATTGATGAAACCTTTTCTACTCCTGCTATATGTAGCTGATTTCCAACTGAGTTCTGCTCTAATTTTCAACTGCAACACTTGGACATTTCATCAAACAGTTTGCGTGTAACTTCTTTGTCTGTTGTTTGTGGTTTCTCTTTTGTGTTTTGAGTTTATATGATGTTCAAATGCCACGAATGTCTTCTAATATGCTTATCAATGATTACAAATGCAGGGCAAAAGAAGTACTGATTTTCTAAGTGATGATATGATTAAAAGTGCAAGTAGATAGCAGAGACATAATGTCAAACAGTTTAATACATTCCTATACTTCACTGAATAACCTCATTACAATACTAAAAGCATCTTCAATTGATTACAGCTCTTTGCCAAAGACTCACACAGTTGATCATTCTCTAATAAGATCGATGCATAACGCAATATGACAGAGATCTAAATGAAGATTGAGTTATTTAATTATGTGCTAAGTAATTACACTGCTGTGGAACAGCAACTTCACTAATTGTAAACCACTAATCTAATGAAGTGCAATTACAATATCAATGGTAACAAGAACCTGTTGACACCTTGATGGAGTATTTGTCAGCAACACCAAGCTAACTGTCTCCTTCCAAAATCGTATCTTTTCCAAGTTGCTGGAAAATCCCGATCCTGGTTATAGAAGCTATGCCAATGATGATATTATGTTTGTAACTTGTCCTGTGTTCTCAGAAAATACCAAAGGGGCCTTCACCAACTAAAGCCCGCAGAAAGATATTAAGGTGGCGTCGAACTTTAGGAGTCCCGGTAAGTGTTTCTGAGTCGTTACAAAGAAAAGATGTCTCTTATGACATCTGATCGCCTCCTTCAAGCAACACCCGACAGGTCAATATGGCCTCTTTTGTCTTAATCGATGTTGACAATGAATTTTGTCAAAGACCCAAGCTCCTTTATTCGCTTCCTTCAGAATATAATAACATTCACTTTCTTACTCTTATCTTATTCTTAAGACGTAGTACACAACCTGAAAGCTCCCAACACCTTGGAGATATTATTATCAGCTCTCTCCAGAGATAAATCTGCCTTCTTATATTTCCAAGAAGAAGCTGGGTGGCATATAATTCCTTCGAGACTTTATTTCTCAACAATAGAACTAATATTTCCTTGGATAACTATGGTTTCTCTAGCTAAAGAAAAATATTGTTTGTCCTATATGGTGGCTATGCTGAGTGAAGTCTCTCCCGATGCTCTTGTGCAACTATGATTGTCTTCAACTGATGAGTTTTGACTTGATGCAAATAATTTGACTGACCTTCCTTTGTCACTTAGCTTCCCCTTTGACCGGGTCTTAGCAGCTAGAAAAAAAATACAAAGCCATTCAATCTTTGACTTGCGCTTCACTTGGGATAGTCACGATCATGTTTGAGAAACGGTAGACTTTAAAAGCTTTCAATAAGGTGAAACAAATAGCAACTCTTTAAGGCTCGAGATTTGCTGCTTCTTTTTCTTTTCTTTTCTTTTTTTTTTTCTATTTTTTGATTTTGGGTTTTAAAGGCCCGATACTCCTATTAACAACTGTGATTGTCTTTATCTCAGCTTCTTGGCTTAATCCGACTGCTGGGATTTTGTCTTTTTCCAATAAACCTGTCTAGTAGATATCTTCTCACTATGATGTTTTCTTCAAAACCCTAGAAGTCTGAAATTTTCTTTTGCAAACCAACACAAGATGGCAAGAAACCTGGCTCCGATACCACTGTAAGAACCCTAGTTCTCCCGAATATAAATTTCTTTGCAACTGCTGATTTGATTTTTGTGTTTTTTGAAGTTTCGAAATATTTGCCAAGAAATGCATAAACTTGCAAGCAAATGCAAAGAGAGAAATGCTGAAACTACAATATCAAATGATCAACATGATTATTTATTGCTTTGAATTTACAAAGATTGATCATACCCAAATAACAATCTTCTGATCTTGAAAAATGATGAAACCCTTATTTTGAATCTCTCCTGTAAATCCGATGAAGCACAATGTTGACTCCTGGATGAAGCCAATCCACAAAGCAGCCTTCAGATGATAGTCTCATACCTTCAGGTAGCTATAACAATGAAGTACCTACGCTCTCCAATGCCAAATATGCAGAAATTGCAGAAACCCTAGGTTCCCTCCTCTCCACAGCGAAAACACTTCAAAGCCAAATATCAAAAGCCTAGACGATTAACAATAGCTTGGTTGATCCCTTTATATAATTTCTCCAAGAAGAGGCCAACCCTCTAGAAGCTTCTGTTTTAATCATTTAAAATAATATTAAATGTGCCCTTTAAACTTTTATAAAATATTTCCTCAAAGTAGGCGCCAATTTAATAAATTATTTAATGTGCTTTTTAGTCATTAAGTGGTCCCTAGACATAAAGTTGTAGTATAACTTTATAATATGCTTTTCATGATTAATTATTATTAAAGTCACCCTTAATAACAATTAAATAATATAACTTGCACATTACTCCTTGTTTCGCCCAGCCAACTGAAAACTGGGATCAACACTGAACTCACCACACGTCTAGATGCCTTACTATAAATAGAAATATTGGACTCTCCTAACCTGTTGACTTACTATAAATAGTAAGTGTGTGAAACTGAGTCCTAAATCACCAAACTGAAGGCCAACCTGAACCAAACTCTGCTCTGAAGGAGAAAGCAACTAGATAACTACCAAACAGGACCCTCTGAACAATCCCATTAGCCTACGAGGGTCAAATGATAGGCTAATCCTCCAAACTCTAATGCTCGCGAAAAAGGGGACATTACAATTTTCCACGATTACTCGAAGGATTTTCCGTGAGTTTTCTGCACATAATCGGCGATTTTTTTTTTGCAAATGAGTGGCAAGTAAAAGCAGAAAGTACTCGCCCAGGAAAAAAGCAGGCAAGTACTTGGCTACCCGGCGATTATGGTTAAAAGAATAATTTTGATAATTAGAATAGTAATCACCTAGGTTGAAATTCTTCATGGTATTAGAGCAGATTGTTGGGATTGTGTGGAAATTATTCCTTGCACCCTATGGGATTTTTGTAGGAGAAATCGCAGATTTTCTTTAGGCCAAAAATTCCACACCAAAAAGGAAGAATCGTGAGCTGGTTTGAACTATTAAACCGCATCATTCTTCAAGGAAGAAAATCATGATAATTTTTTCTTTTAAAAGTCATGGGTTATCTTCAAGTGAAAAATTGTGACTGTATGATAGAAAGAAATTGTGGCCAGGAAAGAAGGAAAAATCACAACTATTTTTACTGTTAAATCATGCCTCTTTTTTGGCAGATTTAATGAAGGTTTTTCAACAATTTTCTGGTAAGAATCAAGGGGTGTTTTTGCGCAAAAATTGTGACTTTTTCCTTGAAAAAATCACCACTAGGGTTTTTCAGCAGCCCATGGCTAGGGTTTTATCATTCAACAGCTACGACAAATTTTATAGGTATTTATTTTAAAAAATTTTAACAGTTTATTTTTCTAGATCTAGGAGTTTTGTGAAAAGAAAAGAAAAGAAAAATGAATGGCATCAACTAGCCTCAAATTTGAAGACAAATTGGAAGGTGCACTAAATTTCTTCCTTGCAAAGTCAAGGTGACTTTGACTTTGTTGTTGAAAGAGAATGATCTTTGGGAAACCATATGAGATGAGACGCAACCACCCACAGATTCACAACAGTTGACAGCTCCAGAGGTAAAAGCTAAGCTAATGATCATGGATGCAGTAAAGGATCATTTACTTCCTCATTTATCCGAAAAGAAAACAATCAAGGATTTGATGTGCTAGTTAGTGTTTACCAAAGTCAACATAAACAGGAAGATGATATTGCAAAACAAACTTAGATCCATAGAGATACTAAATCAGAAAGTCACACAACTTCATGACCAACTTGCAGTTTGACCAACTTCTGTTGTGTAGCCAAAAAAAAGCCATAGTCAATAAAAAATTGATCCCAATCAAAGTTTGTACAAGCAAGAATGGGCACTTTGAAGATCAAGTGCCAAAACTATTTGAGCCTATGTCCTCCAAGTGGATGATACCAATATGACCTCATGCTTATGTGGCAAGTGAAGTGGCACTAACATGGATCATATGGTGTGTAGCACTAAAGGCACCAAGTCTGCTATGGTGCCTATGTGGCACTGATGACAAGGCAATTTGTAGATGTGGCAAAGAAGTTAGCAAGTCAAGGTTGACTACACAATCAAGAGGCATAGTATTGTACATTGACCTACACCGGTACTTGGTATTACATAGTGTACGAAGTACAACTGTTGAAAGTACCTTTAAGTAACTTTTGAGCACCTTTAGATGGAAATGCTCCCTTTAATTATAAATGGAGCACTCTTTACAAAATGTAAAGGTGTGTATACATGGTATATGTCAGATTAAATCAAAAGTTAAGCACTTAAGAATGAGAGGAGTACACCCGTGTTAGATTTGACTATGAAAAAAGTGCATGATTTTTTTTAAATGCTCTCCTCTTAAAAGACTTCCCCTTTTTCTTTTAAATTCTCACATGAACCTCTCTTTTTGTTTTTAATGAACTTTCAAAAAGAGATTCTTTCAGCTTGAAATATGTGCAAGACTTTTTAGAAGACTATGTACAGCTTTTTTGTAATGCATTCCAACCCAAGGGAAAAATGTGGGGCTTCAAATAGAGTGCTCAAATTTTATGATTTGGTAGTCAATCTTTGGGTTCTTGGCCATACAAAACAGAATGGCAGGCACAAAATCTCACCAAACTGCACCAAAAGGTGTGTTACTTGCAAGCAAAGATCACTAAGCATACATTCAAAAACCATGTTGATTGGCTTCCTAATGTCTAAGTTGGATGAAACAAAAGCTAATCCTAACTGATTTGATGCTTTTGAGGACAACTGTCAGTTCAAAATGACCATCATTCACTAGATATGCATGCAATTAAGATCCTAGTATTTTCAAAAAAAAATATGTTAATCCTAAAACATTACTGCTCTAATACTATGTTAGATTTACACAGCAAATTTACCCAAAACCTGAAAGCTTAGAAATTTGATATATCTAAACAATATGTTGAAAGACTTAAGTGAATAAAAATGACAATTGTATATTGCATTTGCACTAGCAATTCAAATAAAGTATGTGTATGTATATCCTCTTGCATGTTGGAGTCATGGTGACACATATCCAAGAAGCTATGAGTTAACTTCAATCAAAAGAGGAGTTAACCAAGTGAGACAGTGATGGTAGTTGATGAGGCAGCTACGGCACCTAATTGCCATCAATCAAGAATTGATGAGCAGAGATGGTAAGTCATTGCCTTCTACCAAGGATGACACATGTTATTATTAGCTCCCTAAGATAAACTATATTTCCCTAAGTAAACTTAATACAATAGGCACAATATAACATTACACCAACAATTCCATCACCATCCCTTGCAGCAAATTTTGTGCCAAGTCTAACAAGAGAAGAATCACACCACACTGCCATATGCCCAACAATGCAAAGCAGTTACCATTTCTAAAACAGCTAAATGTTGAGCCATTCAACTTCCAAGCCATCCCCTTGCTAGATTGTAACTATTATGATTTATTATAAGTACTTGTAACTAATTTATTCTAGTTCTCCACTTCTCCCATGTTAATTTTGTAGAAACCCTAGTTTCCCCTATCTTCCGGATCTGACTGTTTTTCTGATACTTTTAAAGGTTTTTGGGTTTTTTTGTTGTTTTTGAGTTTTTTTGCATAAAATAGAGAAATGGCGATTTTGCAAGAAATAGGAAATAAATTCTTTAAAAATAAATCAACACTGAAAACGGCAGATTCTATTGCTAATAATGATGCCAGTCTATCTATTACTCCTCTAAGGTGATTACAATAAATGTCCAGATACATGCAAATAGAAAAACAATGATTATTTATTGAAAACCTGGTAAATTGCAGCAAGCTGTAGATAAACAAATCTGGTACGGCTGAGTTGATTAAATGCCTCTCCCTCCTAGTCCTGCTCGGATCTAACACAAATGCTTAGGCTCCAGTAGTGATGATATATTGCCCGAATGGAAGGCCTCCTCAAGACCAAAGTATGGCTCAAGTGAAGATAGTACGGCCTGCAGCAAGGTACGCCAGGTACAGCAGCAAGTACAAATGGTACGGCCTCCCTAAAAATGATGTGTCCAAACTCTAGTGTAATATGTTGCTTAATAATTCCTCTAAATGATTTGCTAACTGAAACCCCGAAGTTTGAATCAACTGTGAAGTGCTATGATCTCTTCCGGATGAAGAAACCTCTGGTGGCAATAAATCAGATGTTATTTCACACCCTCGAATCGCTCTCACCGGAGATGGCTCGTTCCCCAATGCATTGGACTGAAACCCTAAGGTTCTGTGCTCAGACCAAACTTGATCAATTTTCAATAATTAATATGCATAATGGCTCGAAATCCAAGGCAAAATGGCTTATACCTCAAAAGTGCGATTTCCACCAAAATAGGGAATCATTAAAATATTCGCACTTTTATTTAATTACTTTCAATAGTCTCCAGCCAAATATTTATTATAAATTTAATTGCCAAATTGGCCCCTCACTGATGATGGCGACCCCCTCAATCAAAATCACTTAAGTTATAATTAAATATTATAACTTTATATTATAATCTCCAATTAATTAATATTTAATTAATACAATTAAATATTAATATCTCTCTCATTATTTATCCGATGCCTGATCCGTCTGAAGCCGAACACTGAAGTGATTTTGAACATTGACAAATCCATACTGCTAAAAATAGCTTGGGGTCCCACGACGCCAACAACTAAAAATAGCAACTTCGCAAGAACCGAATGAGCCCGAGCGAAAGCCAATGATCAAGAACCGACAATCTAAAGTTGAGCTACTCAACGCGACCTCTATCGATCACCCCTACGAGGGTGATGTAACTAATCGTTCAGAGATGTCGCGAAGGGGACATGACAAATTTCCAGTTTTGTATCAGTAATGAACTTTTCCATTCCTTCTCAGAGATATTGTAAAGAACACTTACAATAATGAATTATAGTTCCTAATCTTATATTTTCTCTCTTTACATTGTATACTCAGTTCCATGCCTGTTTACAGTCTAAAACTTTAGCTTCTGGCATATTTTGTATACTTTTGTCACCAGTGTAACAGTGATTTCAGGTCTGGATGCTGTCCCCAGTATACAATCTGGGATCCAGGCCCTTACATTAGGAAGCACCCACCGTGTCTAGGAGATTAAAATTTCTTGAAACTTGCAGGATCCTACAAGTGATTGAGACAAAGATTTTCTACAATAGGTCAACTTCCAGGAAATACTTACAAAAACTAAGAGATTCGAATGAAAAAAACAAACAATAATCCTTCAACCTGCTTAAGAAGATGTCAAGAAAAATTCCTTTACTCATATTCAAGGGATCCAAGAAAATCATTTCAATTCATAGACATGATAGTGACTGTGCTATAGGAGAAGTTCTATTACAAGAAGTCAAGGTAGTAGCCTATGAGAGCAGGTGGACAGATGATGTTGAATATAGCCATCTTTTTTTAATTAAGAACTCTTAGCAGTAGTAAATGCAATCAAGACATGAAAAAAACTTCAAATAACAAATTCAAAATATCTATTAACCATACCACAATAATCAATATGTTTTCTCAAAGGAGGATTAAACAGCAATAGATAATATAGGGTGATTATCAAACTTTAAACTTGCCCACAAGCTAACTATTTAATAGTTAGTTGCTGATGCTTTATCCTGTGCATATAAAAACTCGGTAGTGCAAGGAAACTTAAAGGAAAAAACAAAGGAACAGCCAAATCATCAAAACACAAACTATAATGATATAATCTCTTAAGAATATGCATATGTATTATACTATAGATTAAAATATGAAATATTTAATTATTGTACAAGCAATTCTAGCATCCAACAATGACACTTTTGAGTACAACATCCTCTATCAACTCCATAGCTCCCTTTGCTAGTAGAATAGAAACAAAACTTAGAAGGCCGTAACGAAATACATAGATAAGAGAATAATGACATAGAAAAAGCTAAGTAGCAACTTGAAATAGGTTGACAAACATGAAATACACACAAGGAAACCTTCAATCAATTCCTTTACACTTAACAATAAATGTGAAAACATACAAAAAAATTGTCACTTATTCGCTTTAAAATCCCTAAAAAATGTACAAGAAACTGTTTTTAAGATCAGTTGTAGCTAGATTAGTGTTGCTTAGCATAAGGGTAAAATTATAACTAAAAAATGATGTCCTGTCCCTTAACTGTTTGGTTACAACTCGAATTTTGAGCAATGTAATTTTCCACGCCAAGGTAAAATCCAACTAAGCTCAACAAATTATTTCATTTTGTATTCCTGTAATCATATCAATATGTTTGCAAGTTGATTTCAATTTATCACCCCTCATTTAATTCTATTGAAATGGCAACCATGACCCACATTGGCATCGTAATTAAGTATAAAAATTATTTGTACAAACAAGAGAAACCAAAAAGTAAAAGACCAGACAATGCAGCAGCGCACACAGATTTATCTAAATACTCTTGTAGATTGAGTCTCCCTTATTTTCTGATCATTTTTACCTAACTATTTGGACAAAATGCCTAAGAGGCATGCCAGTATTGTTTCCAAGCAAAAGCACTTGGGGAAAATAAAAGAAACCCATTAGATAAATCTAATTTTCAAAGTTTGTTAGTAAATGTATTGTATAAATAAGCACCACATTAACATTAATTAAATTCGTTAGTGTCTAGACCATGTTTTACCATCTCTATTTCTTTAACTCTGTTCGTACAAGGTGAGAAATATAAGGAACAAATGCTTACAACCGCAGGAGGCTGGTCAGCAGCTTTTACTCCATGTGTTGATTGGGAAGTTGAGGGAGACAATTTTGCATCACGGGTAACTGGAAGTGATGAAGATTTGTTTGCTGAAAATGCTGCTAGGACCTTCTTCAAAGAATATGACCTTAAATATGAAACCTTATTCTCTACTTCAGGTAGTACTCTTTTTGATGACACTTCAGGTGTCAGAAGAACACTATTTTCACCCTCTGAAGTAGATGCCCTACTCTTGAAGCTTGGCCGAGGTGGAAACCCTCGAATGGGAGTTTTGCTCTTCATTGTACTTGGTGTTGGGGGCAGGTTCACTTTCAGAGAACTGCTACTTCCATTACTGGTTGACCTTGAAGGTATTTGAACAGACAGTTTGGGTCGGATCCCTACAGCATGTTGGAAAGAATTATTTTCTTCATGTATCAAGCTTATGTTTCGGTCATTTTCCTGCATGCACCTAAAGTTATTAGTAAAAAGAATCAAAACTACATTAAAGAAACTAACAAGAAATTTCAGGCCAATTACAAATGAATAGTTTATAATATTTCCTAAATTAATAAGCATTGGAATTGTGCTACAATCCCAAAATAGAACATGCAAAAATACATTCAAAGAACTGTGCTGTGGTTTTCAAAATTCACACACCAACTATTTGCAGAGTTAAAGGCCTCCTCTTTACATCTTTTTTAATCCTTTACAGCAAACATATACAGGTTGCTTTACATCACACGAAATTATTTGGGATGGTTTCTTTTAGCTTTGAGGAAAATAAATGCTCAAAGTGCATAATGACTTAATTTAACTACTAACGTCTAATCCAAGATATGAATAAATTATATTGCATCCCTTGTATGGCCTACAGGCATCATTAGACAACTTGGTTAGACTTTCCCATAAATGTTTCAACTGCATTTACACTTTACAGCCTTGTGATCTTAGAACTTGCTATATCAGGGTCTGCAAGACAGAATACAATTTATACCATAGATTTACATACATAAATACTCACAAAAGAGCATACAAATGCATATGAAATACTCTATATTAAAATGTTGATTTTGGGGTGCAATGTGAGGGAAGAGAACTGCATTGACTGAGAAATAGTGGCTTTTTAAAACAATTAGAGAGATGACAGAAATTTAGCAAATATGATTAGAGCAGTTTCTTATGTGTGAAAATGCAAAAAATCTAGGATTTGAATTGTTTTTCTACAATAAGAATATAAGTTTACATTTAGGGACGATGGACCTCTAATAGGAAAATACTTTTGTTCTGCAAGCTACAACACACCTTTGTTTGCAAGATGACAATTGAGAAAGCATAGTTTGGAATTACAGAGAGGTACAATCACCTTTTTGGAAACCATGGGAATCTTTATCTTGATTCTTCCACTCCATGATCAGGGAAATGGTTCATCTTAGCATCAATCATTATCGAATTATCAGAGATCTGACAAGCTAATTATGCCATTCTTCAGGCCTATCTCCAACCATGGGATGACTAAACCCCTTACACATAATGGCCCCTGTTACACCTTCACCCTACAGACAGGCACTGAGATGGACATTCCAAGTTCCAACTATTGGAGAACTATTTAAGATGGGGAAGATAAGAAATACAAGATAGGGCCTATATAAATCATAAATGACAACATTAAAAACAGTTTATCACTTCATTCTGACATTATCAGCTTTATTTCCATGAAATAGTTGATATCTTAAGTATACAGTCTCATACTTTCTCTCTCTCCTTGCAGACATTGCCAGCATCAAACGAGGATAGCACCTGACTAAGCCAATTAGTGTCACATGGACAGATTATCGTCCTCTCACCATGTATAAATGTCATTAGATGATCATCATTAAGTACAATTCATTCATTTCTCTCCTTTGACCTGTGCTGATTTTGAGGGCAGAAACACTGGATTTAGAGATGGCCTGTATTGATAATGTCAGTACTAATATCCACAAGACAAGAACATGACCAAGACTTGTTTGACTAGGTTTGGAATTTCAAAGGTTGATGTTTCTGCTGTGCTGACCAAAGGGGCTGCTATTTGATTATTTTTGCTGCATTGACCAAGGTTTATGCTGTACATTAAACTGTTATACCTACTGCATTTACCAGTTTAACAGCTGTACATGTTGCATCGACCAGGAAATTATGTTCTAGGCTTGACAAGCATGCTTTTAAATAGCTAAACCTAATATACAGCTTATCCTGAGATGGGAACCTTTGGTGGTAGTTTGCTGTCCCAAGATAGGCACAATTCAGGTACTTGACCTTGTCTTAAGATGGGTTCAAGTTCCACTGTTTACCACAATCTTAAGATCAGATATAAAGAGATGGCATTTCCGAAATCTTCTTCTGCTCCCATAAGTCTTCCAAATGTGTTATCTACAGGTTTTGTGAATGGATTTTTCCCAAATTCACAGCAGCCAGATGAATGTACAAAACATTTAGACACTTTGGATTGCATTTCTTCTGATTAGAAATTGTGCCTGTCTGATGCAGCACCCCTGCATGCATATGTTCTACAACGGCTTCATTTGCAAAGATCTTGTGCTCTGCCTTGAATCCCTGCTCTTCTCTAGCACCAACAAACATGGCCAACCCTTCAACCATTCTTCATTCCTTGACCCTCTGTCTGCCCTTTGAGTAGAGCTCATCAGCTTTTCATGACAGCTCCCCTGAGAATGACAAGAAGAATTCCGTTATGGTTCAGTCCAGTCCAAATGAATCATGTACAGCAGGTTAAAAAAACTCATGATTTTAGAAAACATCTCTTTTGTTTATGATCAACTGAAGGATGAGCAGCACAATCTGGGGGATCCTCCCATGGTTAAACATGTGAAACCTCCCATCATCAATTGTGGTAAAGGAGCTTTCGAGGATGAAGCTGCATAGAGAGAACATACTTTGATCTACCACTTCAACAATCTGAAGCCAAATCTATGGGACCTAAATAAGTGGATCTTAAAACCCTGGCACCTCTCCTCAAAGGTGAAATCTGCATCGACCACTATGCCAAAGGATTTTTATTTGTCATTTGTGAAGTGCCTAAGAACCTTGGGATTTGGACAAATCCTATCTTCAAATGAAGCCATGTAATCAAAATTCATCTGTCTCACAAAGATCTTTACTGCCATTCCTAATTGGGTGAGATCGTAGTTAAAGACTCACCTGGACTCGCCAAGACTCAGCGAGTGTCAAGGCAAGTGGGTCAAAATGAGTCATGGGGATTCGAGACCTAAGTACTTGGCGAGTCCTGGAGACTCGTCAAGTCTTCCAAATGCACCAAATCCGACGAGTCCTGCAAGTAGACTAGGCCATGATTGGGGGAAAAATGTTAAAAAATAATAATAAAGAAATGTACCTAACATTTTAATTATTTTTTTTTAAACTTGCAACCTTTTAATGCTTGTTTGGTTTGTGACATGCCCATCTAGGATTTGCAAAAAAAATATAAAAAATGGTGTGCGCCATGAAAGTCCATGTGGTTTTGAATTTCTTCATTTGGGCTTGGTGACAGAGGCTCCACCCTTCGACCCCGCCCTACATCGCAATAGGGAATGTGCCAAGGGCGCTACCCTTAGACCTTGTGAGGGATGCTGCCCCTTGACCCCATTGGGAGCGTTGCCCCTCAACCCCACTAGGGGCACCACCCCCGAACCCCTTGAGGAGTGTTGCCCCTAGACCCCCCCCCCCCGCAAGGGGCATTGCCCCCAAACCCCCATCAAACTATAAGTCTAACTAAGTAATAGACCACTGATGAATCATGATCATAAAATCTACAAAATACATATCCCTTGTTGTAAATCTCTACATCTTCACAATCAAAGCCGCAATCAAGGATTATCTCGTTTCATAAACTGGACATCTTGTTTAGTATACAAGAACTACCATAGGCAAAGTTAGCATGCTATAGTCATTGTACTATTGAATACGAGTTAAAGTCATAGTTGGCAAGAAATGCCATTTTCATAATGCAAAAATGTATCAATCATGCCCTACACAAACAACTCATAGAACAATCCCATCTATTAGTATCCTAGCTAAGGTAAAATTGCAACATAACCATTTTTTTTTTTACTTAACCGTTCCTCTTTGTTAATGAGCTTGACAACAACACATGCAATCTTGAACGCTTCAAGAAAACTTTACTAGTAAATCCCTCACTTGAATATACACACCAATCACTGAGACACAAGCAAATATCATGGCTACATCATCATCAAGGACCTATCTTAGACGCCAACGCATGACTTGTCGTGATGTTGGGATGAGTGATGTAGGCTCCTCTAAGCCATAGACTTATATTTTTTGTTTTGATATTTGTTTTGATGCCATGGGTTTCATAATCCATGAGATTTGTATACATTTGACAATATTTATAATTTTAAATTTATATATCTAACAATGTTGTTTCCTTCAGCTAAAAATTAAAATTCATTTTTATACTCTTTTGATCAGTGTATACTTGTGTAAATGGTCAAATTAGGTATTCTTTTGTTGGGTACATGATTATATTGATTTATCAATGTTATTTGGCCTCATTTTGATATTGCAGCAATCTAATTTTATAATCAAAAATTTATATCAGATTAATAACAATAGTATACCTTATGTCATGTTGCTTTGAAATGTATTTCATGTTAATCTTGTATCTTGTAAACCTTGGATGGTAGTACCGTCGAAGGATTCAATATGTATGTATTCATCTATTTTGTAAACTCCAGATAGTTAAACCATTGTTGGCGTAAAAACTAACACCTCTGGAGTGCAAGTTGGTATGAACAGTTGTGCACACTACGCAATGAGTGCTCTTCAAATTAGGAGGGGAAGCTCCCTCGTTGTGTTGACAAAAGTGCTTGAAAAGAAAAGTAAACTAAACTATATCTTGTTCTTTTTGTCTCAGCTGTAAGAGGCACAAGGTTTAAGAAAAACTCTATACGTTGCAGCTAAGTATTTTCTAGTTTCACAAGACTTAACTACAACACACAAAACTAAGTAACTTTAAACTATCCAATCCCCTCAAGAATTCAGAGCATGAGGAAACGGAGCGGGAATGATTATCAGACGATAAACCAGATATAGACTCACAACATGAAGGCAAGGTGGCGCGACTATCTACTTGTCTGAATAGGCTTATTATTCACACACATCACACGATAAACCAAGTACAAATTCTCAACTTGAAGGCAAGGTGGTGCAACTATCAGCTCAATCTGAATACTTTTATTGAATACACACATTACACAATAACCAAGTACAGATTCTCAACTTGAAGGCAAGGTGGAGCAACTATCAGCTCAATCTGAACGAGTTTATTGAACACAAAACACAAAGGATAGCCAACTAGGACAATAAATTGCATAGGCGAGACACACATACAATCTACGACCGAACTAGCCACCATATCTAACTAAGACAAGCATTCACCATCATAATTGCATGAAACCCAAGTGGCATAAAAATTCATCATAACAGTAAATACTCATGAACAAATACAGAACGAGCAATATTATAGGCAAGGCAGGCGCAACATATATTCTCTCTCGTGCAAAATTTATGTACAAATGAGCAAAAGCTCTTATTTATAGACATCGAAAGGTGTAGGGAACCCTAAAATCACCTTGAGTCAACTACAGTCTTGCAATGCATGCAAGATTATTGTTAAACCCTAATAAAGCAAACTATACAATTAACTAGAAAGCTACCATCAGTTAACCGAAACATCTAATCTAAAAATGGACAATCTGCAAGCATGCATGTCCTTATTGAAAGCAAGTTAACTGGAACACTACCATCAGTTAATGAAAACCCTAATAAAACTCCACGTCCTGCAAGATATCTTCGAGGATAAAGATAGACATGTGTGGACCCCGCAAAGAGAACTGAAGATGAAAGTCGAGTTCTAATTGCATGCTCCGGATTTTGTCCTCGTAGACGACTGCAAGTTCTAACTGACTGATCATTGGCTGATATCTCAAGCAACCAAACCCTCCACGAGGTTGTTGACTGTGTCACCATCTGGGGGTCGTCACATGCCTTAACTGACAATTCTGCTTATCAACAACTTGAGCAATCTTGGAAATCTTTACACACTCAAACTAGCATTTCACTGACTTATAACTTTGGCGGCTCTGTAACTGAAGTGATGGCCACTATCTCTTTTGCAGCTTGATGTCTCTAATGCTTTTCCTTAATGAAAGAGTGTTGCATGACGAAACTACGAGGTTTGACCGCGCACACTCTGGTTGTGAGAAATGCAAATGAACTTGCTGCACACGCAAAATTCCAACGGTATCAACCCTCTAAACCGGCTTTGGAAGACAATCGGCCATATGAGAACGTAAACCATATAGTTGAGTGACTATGCTTGTCAACCCTACGAGATACTCTTGATACAAATGATGCATCCATGGCTTTTACGATAAAATTATATGAATTAAGACCGATTTGAACCCAGATTACGATCTGCATGAACTTCACTCTCGAAAAACTTCGCTGTTATTTTTTGAACCATTTTATATTACGACAACTTTTATGGAAGCTAAAATAGCCTATGAAGAGGGTAAATTTTCAGGGAAAAATCTAAGATATGGGTTTTGTCCAAAAAGATTCTAGAACAACCCAGAACGTCAGAAATGCGAAAATATGACTTCTACTCGACCATGCAAGGAATTTTCAATTGAGAAAATTAGAGCCTCGAGAACTGATGCTCTAGAGTAAATTTTCCTGAAAAATTCTTGCACATGGGTTTTCTCGAGGAAGCTATTCTAAATCAACACAGATGATTTGTTTTGTCAAAATCTGCCAAT
>VDFB02379522.1:0-22317 GCA_007258455.2 Sequoia sempervirens | reverse complement strand
TTTCTTTTTTGTTGATGCTATGCCTATGTAGATTTGATATGTTGCCAAAAGATAAGTCTTCTCCTAGTAGTCCTCCTCAATGTGGTCTTCCCTAGCACATTCACAGCCTCTTCATTATTTTCCAACACATATAGTTAGGATTTAAAGATGACCTACAAATTGGGAATGCCTATGGTAAGGATCAACAAAAACATCCTACTTTATTTATTTTTATTGAATTTCAATTTTTCAATGGCCCACGATTTATTATTTATCTGGGACACAAAGCTCATAGCTCTTTTTCTTTATTAGTGCAACATGAAAAGCTCTTAACTCCATTTCTTTATTAGTGCAACATGAAATAAGGTGGTTTTAATTTTATATCTTTTAGTACTTTGCAATATAATATTTTTTATTTTGGATTACAGGATTTGTTGTCATTTAGGTCATGTTCATTACAACATTGCTAGCGAGCTTGGTGATGCTACTTGTTTAGAACACGCAATTTTTACTTATATTGTCTATGGTAAGGATTAACTCTTGTATACACCTAAAATCGGTCAAGACATTTAATTAATTAAATACTAGTTATTTAATTAATATTTCATCTACTTATAAATAAATTCTTATTTATATAGTTCATGTCTTCTAATTCTCCAAATCTAAAATCCCATTCCTCTAATTTAATTAAATAAACAAATTTCTATAGTTTGTTTTATTTAATTAATTTTCACTAATCCCAAATTTAAAATTCAAGCACATTTAATTAATTTCACTAATCCCAAATTAGGAATTCAAGCACATGTCTACAACTTTTCATGCCACCTCACCAAGGTCATATGAAATTAAATAATTCTAATTTTTAATTAGAATTATCTTCAACAAACTTTCAAACACATGGCTTATTCCTCACACACTTGATTCTCCCACACATTTGGCATTCAAACACATGGTCTTTTTCTCACACACTTGATTCCCCATCCATTTGGCATGTTGTCTTTGGTCAAGGGAACATCTTTTTGATTCTCTTCATCTCCACCATTCATCCCTCTTATTTGATTTTGGACCGTCGATCTTTCCCACATCACAAGATGCTTGAAAAATCCTATAAATACAACCCTTTTCCATTGTATTTTGCATCCCACATTTGAGTAGAGTTATCATGCAAGAATAGCTTTGAGCATTGGAGCACTTGGAGTCTTATAGTTAGAATAATGTTTTGCTTTGTAGTTGCATATAGAATCATGTTAGCTTCATATTTAACATTGTAGAATCATATGTTGCTTTATAGTTGCATTTTATATCACACTTTGCTTCATAGTTAGCATTTGATCATATGCAGAATCATCCTAGCTTCGTATCATATCATTTACATTGTATAATCTAACACCATTATCCATTCATCATAATATCCACTATCAGTTTTATCATTTAGTTTCATGTAGGAACTTAATTGGCTTTCATGTTGAATATTATCTCGTTTCTCAAGTGTCATTTCAACAACCATAGTGCACATAAAAATCTGAGAGCCAAATGGTTTATACAATCCTTGATAATAGAGGACGATGAGATGTTCTTAAAAGATTTGATTAACTACAAAATAGAGTAGTTCATTTGATTCAAATCTTTTATATAATTCATTTCATTAAGGTTTGTATTGAGTTATTTACTTTCCCACATTTCACACACACAACTCTCGTGTCCTGCTTTCTTTTTATTGAATTTCAAATTTTCGGTGACCCACAATTTATTATTTCTCTGGGACACACAACTCTTAGATCTTTTCATTAATTAGTGCAACATGAAACAAGGTGGTTGTGATTTTATATCTTTTAGTACTTTAACACAAAGTTTTTGATTTTGGGTTGCAGGAGTTTCTTTCATTGTAGTCATGTTCATTACAACATGCTTTGTGAGCCTAGTGATGCTACTCATTTGGAACATTCATTTTTTACATATATTTTCATTCAATGTGGTCTTCCCCAGTACATACAAATAGTGAAGAGGCTGTGTATGTGATGGGAAGACCACATTGAGGATGACTGCTAGGAGAAGGTCAGTGGACATGCATCAAGACTATTTTTACAACAGAGGTGGCCCTAAGACCAAAATTTTAGCTGCTAACAATGGGTATGACAGTATAGGTAATGCATACAGTTGTGACCTACATAAATGGTATGTCATATGTTTTTCCTAGTTACCATAGTCAAACTCAGGTTGGTAGGTCTATTTCTCAATTTTCAAACATCCACTTTATAATCATATTTAGAATAGGTCTTTCAGAATTTGGGTTTTCTGATACAAAAAAAAAATCCAGCCAAGGTTAAGATTCATGCTCTTGGCCTTCGTTTGCTAAATATCTTGTAGAAATTTTTTGTTGGGGCATAAAAATTGTGTTTGTGCAGAGGAATGGCGATGGAAGAGGAGAAAGATGAAAAATAGGAAAACCAATGTTGTTAGAAAATATACTTCTTTTTTAAATCTAAAATGTGTCATTTACAATGTTTTTAAGTGTTATATGAAATATGAAATAGAGCTTAATGTGTTATATAGATCTTCTCTTCACTCTCTTCATTTGCAAAAATTGCACATTGATGGCATGCTAGAAGACATATAATCAATTAAATTTGTTACATAGTTTTTTCCGAAACAACAATGATTACAATTGTAGTGACATGAATTTTCAAAATGATGAGAGATTACTTTGGGTTTCTCTTAAGTTTTCCATTGAGATTTTCTTCTTAAGTTTCATGATGATTTTATGCTCTTTTTCATATTGCACCATTCAGAGCTTTCAACAAGTTTACAGGGCACCCTGAGATCAAGTGCTTATTCACATGCTCGCAAGATGTATATTCTAACACCAATCTCTCCCTAAATTATGCATCACAAGTATGCAACTAAAAGATTCTTCCAGTATCTAATTGGATGAATTCATCAAAATTTTGAAGTTTTTGGAAAATTAAAAATAACAAATATATAGGTGGTGTGGCCCTGATATTTTGAACAATTGTGAGTCTTTGGTCCTATACTATGAATGTGGCCTACTTTGGTGATGAAATTATAACCACAAGAATAACAACTAAGGTGTAAAAAGTCTTGCCAGAATTTGTTTAGATTCAAACAGTTCTTGTTAGTTTGATTTGATTTACTGTCATCTCTTGTGCCTCCAGACATGGCTGGACATATCAAGTGGAATTTTGACTCAATCACTAGCCATGTCAAGCTTGCATATAAATGATATTAAACCTTTTTCTCAAGATGAGATCGCATTGTGTTGCCAAACTGTTGAAAATCCAATGTATCCTCTTATTTTAAAGTGGTGTAAGGATGATCTTTTTTATAGGGATCAATGAACCATATAAATGCATTGATGCTCTTTTGTTTGGCATGTTTATTGCATTTAGCAGTGACTGTAGCTACAACATAGCTCTTGTTGAAATATAGAAATGTTCTGAATTATAACTTAAAGAGCTCAAAATCAAATTCAATGAGGTTCATGGATGGAGAGGTGGGATTATATAATCCCTAACACCTTGGCGACTTTTCTTATCAACCAATTTATTAAAGATATCGCGTTTCCACAATCCATCATGTAGTTGAGTATAATTTCTGGATTTGATTGTGTCATGGTGTTTTCTTCAATGTTTCAAATCACACTACGTGATCCGTCATCAGGATGAAAGAGAATTAAAGGAGAAGAAATAAATAGTTCTAGACCAACATGAGCTAAAAAGAGACATAAATGGAGGCACACATATGGAGAAGAACTGTGTGCCTCCATCTATGTCGAGCTCTCTTTTTAGCTCGTGTTGGTCTGCAACTATTCATTTCTTCTCATTCAACTCTCTTTCATCCTGACGATGGATCACGTAGTGTAATTCGAAATGTTGATGAAAAAACCATGACACAATCAAATCCAGAAATTATATTCAACCAATTTATTATCGTGTCTATTTTAATTGTTATATAAAACTATTTCTAACATTCATTATAACATCACATGTAGAATTATCTTATATGTTTATATGTTTTAATCTCACAATATTATGATTCTTTTTGTCATTATGCATTATTTGTAGTATTAATTCTAAATTCTTTTTCATGAATGTTATTAATTCACATATTTTATTATTAACTTTTATTATCACTTTTAATTTTATCTTTTATCTAAATGCTTGTAAATATTCAACTTATTCACTCACATCTGACCTCTTTATTTTTATTTTTTACATTTAAAATAAATATACAATCCCTTTTTATTTTCATCACTATTTATAATCTACATAATTAGATTTTAAAATTTTAACATTTATCAATTAATAACACATTTTCCTCGTGATCATTTTCTGATCATTTATCAATTAATTAGATTTTGTCCTAGTGATCATTTTCCCCTTGCAGTTTATAACTGCATTTTATCTTTTGTAACATGTATTTTATTCAATGTATATTAAAAAAAAAATTAATAATACATTTTCTGATTTTTAACTATATTTCATTCATTGACCAAACTTCTTTAATCACTATTGTATACCTTTTATACAAATAAATTTAACACATGCTTTATTCTCTATATTTCATTCATTGACCAAACTTCCTTAATCATTATTGTATACCTTTTATGCATAGAAAATTAACACATGCTCTATTTTCTCAATGCTATGCAATCTTATTTCTAAATAAGTCTTTGTCTAAATAGAATTACTTAAAAATGTGAATAGTGTTCATTTTACCTCTATTAGGTGTGATATTTCTAGTTGTGAGTTTTGGATATTAAATGTTTGATGTTCATGCATTGTTATAACTTTTACAATTCTAAGGCATTTATAGAGTATATAGATTCATTTGTCAAATATTCTTAATTCATTCTGTGAACGGGTGAAAATACGTGTTAGAAAATGAGCAACAAACAAAAGAGTGCAAATAACTAATATAAACACCCTACACCTCAAGATTGGCCTAGTTGGATTCAAAAACAAAGTAAAGATAACAAATGGAGCTGATTTACCTTGTCTTGAATCGATCTTTTGGTTGGCCCTTCGATCTTTGATGTTGTATGCTCCTTTGATGGCAAAAGATGCAAGTTGTGAGATGCAATGGGGATGGAAAATAGGTGAGAATGGATGCAAGTGCAAGTATTTGGCTAAGTATGGCTCAAGAGAAAAATTTGCAAGAGTTTGGCTAGCATAATGATCTCCTCCAAAATGAGAGAAAAGAAGGGGGTATTTATAGAGAATTTTGAATTCTCTAGGGAAATGGACGGTTGAGATTAAACCAACAAGGCCAAAATGTAGGGTTATGGTGAGTTGAGAACTCACAAGCCCTCACATCTTGACATATGGCATGTGAAGTGGCTTGAGAAAGATGATGTGTAAATGAGTTGGAAGGAGAGTAGATGACATGGAGGTACTACATAGTGCCCTGGGATTTGGACAAGATCTCCTCATAAAGGAGGTCCTTATCCCCATGTGGGTGAAAGGACATGTGAGGAATTAAAAATTCCTCAAATATCCACATGGGAATGAGAGAGGGAATTTAAAATTCCTTGGAATGCATTGGGGGATTAAATGTGAATTAAAAATTCACATAGGGAAGGGGATGCCTTCTCCAAAAGGAGAAAACCTTTAATAAAGTTGACTTATGACACATTCCATAAATGACATGGAGATTAGGTTGACCTAATTAAGCGATTAAGGTTGTGCAAGTACCTGATTAGACAAATTAATGACATATTAGAGGCAAGTGGGAGATTAGGAAGAGTTCACATGTGGCTTGATGTGACAAGTCTAAGATCACATTGGGGAAGAGAAAAATGAATTTAATATTTCTTGGAAGGATAAAAGGAATTAAAAATTCTTTGAGAGGTTGATTAAGCTAGTTAATGAAGGATTAGAGGAGGGTTAGGTGGCTAAGAGAGATTAGAGGCCAACTTGCAAAAGTTGGAGGATGTGACACATCCTAATCAAGGATTAGGCATGTGCACATCCCTAATGATGAGATTAGGAGAATAATTAGGATTAAGAAAGAGATGTGACATATGAGGAATTAAATAAATGTCATATTTATTTAATTCATTTGATAAAAAGGAGGATTAAAGAGATAAGGTATTTATTTATTAATTAAACACCTTAGGGATTTGGAAGAATTTTAGAGTTATTAATTAAATAATAGTGATATTACTTAATTAATGCAAATAAATGAATGTTTAGATGAAAAGGGATAAATTTGGATAAATTAAGTGTCCAAATTTAGGTGTCTACACATTCATTTTATATAAAGCATTTGAAGATGACATTGAGAATTTATTGTGCTACAAAGACTTTTAAGTCATGACACATTGGAAAATTTGAGTCTAGAAAAAAATTACTACCATAGGATAAACCAAAAAATTTATTTATTGAAATTTTATTAAAATGAATCACATAATATGTTTTTTATTAGATAAGCAGGGAAAGGGCCCTGATCCCATGGCTACAACCAAAAAAAACAAAAAGGAACTGAAACAAGGTGGGAAACAGGACCACCAGCCAACATCATAAAACAACATCCAGTGTGGCATGCAGGCCATAATTCAACACCATAACCATAGACCATCCAGAAATAATCAAAAACAAGAAGTTTCTCTAGTGTTCTTAAATCTACGCAAGCCATTGATCAATTCCACCAAATACCAAGTAGTCTTAAACCATAATAAGGCTATTATAAAATAACAGTCTGAGATAATGAAGCAAAAAGACAAAAAGAGGATAGCAAACATTTAAACAGCAGCCTAAAAAGCCATTACTTGGATTATTTCAACATGTCCCCATATTCACCAATGAGGGAGATGTATTCCCTCCAATCAGGTCCCTCTGAGTCATCCAACACCTTTCATTCATCATACTTCCCCAATTTTTTAGCTTCCTAGTTATTTTAGTCTGTCCATAAACAAATCCCATCATCACCTATCGCATCAACTTGTTAGTCACCCTCATCAACATAACTAAGGCTTTCTCCATATCATCCATCTGAACATGCACATAAGTTAGTTTGATCTTAAAAAAATCTATACTAGTCATCAGTAATAGTCACATTGCCTGTATTTCCTTCATCCTGAACAATCAAGTTATCATTCGTTTTATCCTCTTCTATCTCAGTTTGCTCCTCCTCTTCTTCATCCTTTTCATCTTCTGAATCCTCTTCCCCCATATCATACACGAAATCCTCAAATTCCATCTCTTCAAAATCTTCATCCACTTGGGCTTCAAAATCTTCAATTTCTAGGTCTTCCTCTTCATACACAGTGACTTTTTATTTTCCTTTTATTTTCCTTAGAAGCAGCTTTGGCCAGGCAGGCTGACCTTCGACCACCACTTCCCCCACTACCTTGCTCCTACATATTATATTTTGACTCCTCATTTTGCACACCTTCTTCACTAATAGTTATGACTTCTTTGTGAGGATTAGAGTTTTTTTTAATCTTCCTCGCCTTGGGTAAGTCGAGGAGAAGAGGAGAATGTTTTATCTTCTTTGGCATAGCCTTCACAAGCTCAGTCTCCAAGAAACCTTTTCCAACATTTTTTTTAGACACAGGGGTTGAGGGGTTTGAAACATTTAAAGCAGGGGAAGGGCTCTTTGCAAGAATTAACACCCTCCTAGCAACAATGATGAGGGGCGAGTGGGGATTAGGTATCTTAGCAGGAATCTCATCCACAAGGGGGTTCCTCATTTTCCCCATCAAAGTGGTCAGGATTATCAATTCTAGCTGTCCAAGGGTTACTGTGAGGGTTAAGCGCTAGAGCGTGCTTATATAGGGCTAGCATCAATCCTTGATGTAGGGGAGGGCTAGCACCTTTCTCAATATTAATTTATAGAGATGATAATCAGTAGAAGGGAAGGTTAATTCTCTCACCATGCCTAATGTGGTTTATGTTGGAAATATGTGCCTCAAACATTACAGGCTAAAACCTCCATTAAAGTTAGGTCGGTGTGACATCCTGATTGTCTGGCCGACTAGCAAGTATGATTTATTCAGTTATGAACAGGTCGCTGTGACCTTTCCATTGTCTTGCCGAAAGGTTACATTGTGGAGTCTATCACTGTAACATGGTGTATTCATTATGATCTCATAGCAGTCGAGAGATCTCTGGCCGAAAGGCCATTCAATCGTGTATTGGCGAGACTCTTGGCGACTATGGTCTTTGGGGTAACTCTAATGATCTGGTAAGATGTCTTAGCGAACAGTGGAAGTCTTGCCGACGGGGACTTATCCAAGCATTCTTCGGAGTAACTCATAGTGGTCAGAGAAACATCTCAGCGAACATTCAAGGTCTCATCGAAAGAAACACCTTTTGGAAGTCTTCGGTGTAGCTCTTGGCGAATGATGATCATTGGTGGAACACGGTGGTTTCAATAAGAAGTCCCAGCAACTTTGATGAGTCTTGTCGATGATGAAGAGCCTTCGGGGTAAGTCTTGGAGTTTGGTATAACTCTTGGTGACAGATGAAGCTTTCGGGATAAGTCATAGAGATCGGTAAGTTCTCTCAGCGAAGGGTAATGTCTTGGCAACAGGTGAACACTTCGGGGTAACATATGGAGATCGGTATGAACTCTCGGTGATAAGTGTGAGTCTTGTCGACTTCTACTTGGTGCTCGATAGGTATGGGGACTTTGGTATAACCTTAGTGACTCTCTATGACCTCTTGGCAAAAGCGATAGGTCAGAGCGACTACATGATGACTCGGTGTGTCTCTTGAAGCTCGATATAACATCATGGCGACTACAAAGGCTCTTGGCGACATCGATATGAAGTATATGTGGCATCGACGAGACACTGTTAGTGTCTCACCGAGATTCCAAAGCATTATGAATTCTCTTGACCGTCTGACTGTCATACGTGGAATCTCGTGGACGAATAGAGGAAGTTGAAAGTGAACCGTTAGTAGTTGGTTCATTGCGAGAGTTTTGTGAGAAAGCTCGACAGTCAGGGAACACCATGAATATAGTTTGGAGTTGGAGACCATTGGGGGTTGGATAGTGGTTTGATCAACAGTGGAGTGTGAAGAATTCAAACTGTATCAGTAAAGGAATTAAAATCTGTAAAGGCTGTAACTTGGAAGTTTATGTTCGAAGAATGTTCATGATGAATGCTACTGTATAATGACACCAGAAAGATAAGTTTGAAAGTTGTATGTATTCTTCATTACTGTAATACAAAGTGATTTCTCTTGGTGTGGTGGGTTTTTCTCCCATAAGGGTTTTCCCACGTATATCTGGTGTTCATGTGTGATTGACAAATACTCTATTTCTATAGTCTGTTTCATAGTGCATCTTAACTTTGACTGTAATTGTAAATTTTTAAAGTGTATCTGCATCCTTTCCTAAGGTATTGACGTTAGAAGAATTGTTTTTCGCATCTAGTTTTCCTTACAAGTGGTATCAGAGCCTGGCCAGTTGTGTTATCCTTGGGGGTACATTGGGTTTTTTGTGTCAATACTGTTCAGTGGGAGTCTTGTAGAGATTGTTATTTCTATTTACAGATTAAGATGTCTAGTTCATCTGGGAAGATTGAAATAGAGAAATTCAATGGCAGTAACTTTGAATTGTGGAAACTCAAGATGGAGGATCTCTTAGCAGATCGAGATCTTTGGCTTGTTGTGTCTGGAACTAAACCTACCGGCATGAAGCAAGAAGATTGGGACCTTATAGATAGAAAAGCTAAGGGGCTGATAAGGCTCTATTTGGCAGACTCAGTTCTTCTCAATGTGCATGAAGAGAAGACTGCCTCTCTCTTGTGGAAAAGATTGGCGTCCATTTATCAAGGGAAATCCTTGGTGAATAAGTTGTTCCTGAGAAAGAAGCTTTACTCTTTGAGAATGCAGGAAGGAGGGTCTGTAGTTGATCATTTGAATGCATTTAACATGTTGCTCGCACAATTAACATCTGTTGGTGTAAAGATTGAAGAAGAAGATCATTGTATGCTTTTGTTATGTTCTTTGCCAGACTCTTGGGATCATCTGGTGATGGCTATTAGGAGTACAACATCCAGTTTCAAGATGGAAGATGTTGTTGGTTCTTTGTTTCAGAAGAGATGAGAAGGAAGTCTTCTGAGATGGTGAAGGAGGCTCTTGCTGTCAGAGGAAGGTCAAAGGAGAAAGGCAAGAAGAAGGACAAGAAGTCCAAATTGAAATCAGAAGGGAGATCAAAGTCTCCTGGCAAGAAGTCTAAGGTGAAGTGCTGGAACTGTGGGCAACCTCGTCATGTCCAAAAGGATTATAAAGAGGAGAAAAAGAAGAAGAAGAAGGGATTTTCCGATAATGGTTCTTCTCATAGTGATGGTTTCGCCTTCATTGCAACTTTGGCTACTCAGGCATCAGATGATGTCTAGCTGATTGATTCTAGAGCATCATTCCACATGACATCTCATAGAGAATGGTTCACAAGGTATGAAGAATACAATGGTGGAAAGGTGTACTTGGCGAGTGATTCAACTTTGGAAATTGTTGGTCGTGGAAGAGTTAGAATCTAATTCCCTAATGGAAAAATAAAGGGGATCAATGATGTGATATACATACCAGGTCTGGCTCGAAATCTTCTTTCTATCAGTAAGCTTAATGATATTGGAGTACAAGTCTTGTTCTCAGGAAGTGGCTGCAAGATGACTAGAGGTTCAATGGTGTTGGCTAGAGGTGTTTGAATTGGTACCTTATACAAGTTGGATGCACAAGTTGTTCAATGTAACAGTGTCTCTTCGAAGTCATTGAAAGTTGCTCATGGAGGTAAAGAGGGAAATATCCCTAATTATGTAAACTCTATGGAAGTAAAACTTCCTGCAGAGAAGACTATGCTTTGGCATCATAGGTTAGGCCACATAGGAGAAAAAGGTTTAAAAACCTTGAAGAACAAAAATCTTGTTGAGGGGCTTGAAGATTGTTATCTAGAATTTGAATTCTGTGAACACTGTATATATGGAAAGCAACATTGTGTTTCATTTTATGACAGTCCTCATAAATCTTCTGGTTTGTTAGACTATATTCATTTGGATGTGTTTGGTCCAGTAGATGTTCCTTCTTTGTCTAAATCAAGATACTATGTGTCATTCATTGATGATTATTCAAGAAGAGGATTTATATATTTTTTGAAAAGTAAATCAAAAGTGTTTAGTCAATTTAAGGAGTTTAAAAATCTTGTTGAAAATCAGAATGGTAGAAAAATAAAATGTTTAAGGACTGATAATGGCGGTGAATTCTATTCTGATGAATTTGAAAGATACTGTAAAGACCATGGAATCAAAAGACACAAGACTACACCTTATACTCCACAGTAGAATGGAGTTGCAGAAATATTCAATAGGACAGTGATGGAGAGAGCACGAAGTATGCTTAGTAGTGTTGGTTTGGAGGAGAAGTTATGGGCTGAAGCTACTGCTACTGCATGTTACTTAGTTAATTGGTCTCCAAACTTTGCCCTTGTTAATAAGACACCTTTGGAAGCGTGGTCTGGTAAGAAGCCTTCTCTTAGAGATATTATAGTCTTTGGTTGTGAAGCATATGCACATGTGCCGGATGTAAAAAGATCCAAGTTGGAAAACAAGGCTATCGAGTGTATTTTTATTGGCTATAGTGCTAACATTAAAGGATATAAGCTTTGGAACCCTATTACAGAGAAGGATGTATACAGCAGAAGTGTAATATTTTGTGAGCTGAAACCTTCCACCTTAGATCTATAGTCAGAGACAAAGTTTGAAAACAGTAAGGATGTAGCATCAATTCCTCCTACACCAAAGAAAGAGGAATTGAAGATTCAAAATGAACCTGAAACTGAGGAGAGCTCAAGCAGTTCTGACAGTTCTGAAGAAGAAGAACCTCAGCTTTAGCCAGTGAGGAGGTCAACCCGAGAAAGGAAACAACCAGATAGGTATGGGTTCTCATTGATTGATTCTATTTGTGCCTATGCTTTGATTTCTAGTATTGATGAGCCTAGGACCGTGAAAGAGGCATTTAAAATGTCTGATTCAAACTCTTGGTTAGAAGCCATGGAAGAAGAGATGGCATCATTGGAAAAAAATGAAATTTGGAGTTTGGTGCCCTTGCCTAAAGGCAGAAAACCTGTGGGCTGCAAATGGGTATTTAAGAAAAAGATTGGTCTGGATGGCAGTGTAGAAAAATAAAATGCAAGACTTGTTGCAAAGGGTTATTCCCAAGTAGAGGGAATTGACTATGGGGAAATCTTTTCTCCTATAGCAAAGTTGATGTCCATTAGATTTCTATTGTCACTTGCAGTAGCGTATGACTTAGAGGTTGAACAGATGGATGTGAAGACAACATTTCTTCACGGTGATCTTGAAGAAGAAATCTATATGTCCCAACCTAAGCACTTTGTTGAAAAAGGTAAAGAAAAACTGGTATGCAAATTAAAGAAGTCTCTGTATGGGTTAAAGCAGTCACCTAGAATGTGGTACCAGAAATTTGATACTTATGTATTATCTTTAGGCTTTGAGAGATCAAAATCAGATCACTGTGTATATTATAAAGCTGAAAGTGATCAAGTGCTTGTTATTGCTCTTTATGTTGATGATATGTTGCTCATAGGAAATAGCAAGCTAATGATTTCTGATCTTAAGTCTCAGTTATCTGCTAAGTTCAAAATGAAGGATCTTAGTGCAACAAGGTATATTCTGGGGATGGAAATAACCAGGGACAGGAAGAATAGAAAGCTTTGGCTCAGTCAGAGTAAGTATATAAGGATTGTTCTAGAGAGATTTTTTATGAATGATTGCAAGCAGTTAGTTGTTCCAGTCATGTAGGGAATGAAGCTATCTGCTGAGGACTAGTCAAAATCTCCTACTGAGATGGAGGACATGACCAGTGTACCCTATGCTAGTGCAATAGGTAGTCTTATGTATGCAATGGTCTGTACAAGACCAAACATTTCCCAAGCAGTGGGAGTACTTAGTCGATTTATGGCTAATCCAGGAAGAATACATTGGGATGTTGTGAAGAGAGTGTTTAGCTATTTGAAGGGAACTTCATATTTTGCATTGTGTTACCAAGGTAATTCGGTTGAATCACAGAGAACTCTCAGCATTCGGGGTTATGTAGATTCTGATTGGGCAGGGGACATTGACAACAGGAGATCCACCAGTGGATACGTTTTCATGTTAAATGGTGGTGCAGTGAGTTGGATGAGCAAGCAGCAGGCTGTAGTCACTTTGTCCACTACAGAGGCTGAATACATGGTAGCTACTCATGCTTGTAAAGAAGTTGTATGGTTGAAATGTTTGTGTTCTAACATTGGTTTTGATGCAGGGGAAATAACAATCTTATGTGACAGTCAGAGTGTTATTTGTTTGGAAAAGAATCCAACTTTCCATGTCAGGACGAAACATATTAATGAACAGTACCACTTTGTACGAGATATGGTTGAGGATGTAAAGGTCAACTTGGAAAAAGTTGATACTCTGGAGAATGTTGCAGATGCATTGATGAAGCTAGTGAGCACAAACAAGTTCAGGTGATGTGCCAGTTCAATGGGCCTTAGTGCCCATGTTTTTTAGTAAGTATTATTTGTGCTCTGGAGGTGCCTATATGATCTTCGTCAAGTGGGATATTGTTGGAAATACGTGCCTCAAACATTACAGGCTGAAACCTCCATTAAAGTTAGGTTGGTGTGACATCCTGATTGTCTGGCTGACTAGCGAGTATGATTTATTCAGTTTTGAACAGGTCGTTGTGACCTTTCCATTGTCTTTCCAAAAGGTTACATTGTGGAGTCTATCATTGTAACATGGTGTATTCGTTATGATCTCATAGCAGTCAGGATATCTCTAGCCAAAAGGCCATTCAATCATGTATTGGCGAGACTCTTGGCGACTATGGTCTTCAGGGTAACTCTAATGATCTGGTAAGATGTCTTAGCGAACAGTGGAAGTCTTGCCGACGGGGACTTATCCAAGCATTCTTTGGAGTAACTCATAGTGGTCGGAGAAACATCTCAGCGAACATTCAAGGTCTCATCGAAAGAAACACCTTTTGGAAGTCTTCGGTGTAGCTCTTGGCGAATGATGGTCATCGATGGAACATGATGGTTTTGATAAGAAGTCCCAGCGACTTTGATGAGTCTTGTCGATGATGAAGAGCCTTCGGGGTAAGTCTTGGAGTTTGGTATAACTCTTGGCGACAGATGAAGCTTTCAGGATAATTCATAGAGATCGGTAAGTTCTCTCAGTGAAGGGCAATGTCTTGGCGACAGGTGAACACTTCGGGGTAACATATGGAGATCGGTATGAACTCTCGGCAATAAGTGTGAGTCTTGCCGACTTCTACTTGGTGCTCGGTAGGTATGGGGACTTTGGTAGAACCTTAGTGACTCTCTATGACCTCCTGGTGAAAGCAATAGGTCAGAGCGACTACGTGATGACTCGGTGTGTCTCTTGAAGCTCGATATAACATCATGGCGACTACAGAGGCTCTTGGCGACATCGATATGAAGTATATGTGGCATCGGCGAAACACTGTTAGTGTCTCATCGAGATGCAAGAGCATTACAAATTCTCTTGACCATCTAACTGTCATACATGGAATCTTGTGGACGAATAGAGGAAGCCGAAAGTGAACCGTTAGCAGTTGGTTCGTTGCGAGAGTTCTGTGAGAAAGCTCAACAATCAGGGAACACCATGGATATAGTTTGGAGTTGGAGACCCTTGGGGGTTGGATAGTGGTTCGATCAACAATGGAGTGTGAAGAATTCAAACTGTATCAGTAAAGGAATTAAAATCTGTAAAGGTTGTAACTTGGAATTTTATGTTCGAAGAATGTTCATGATGAATGTTGTTGTATAATGACACCAGAAAGATAAGTCTGAAAGTTGTATGTAATCTTCATTACTGTAATACAAAGTGATTACTCTTGGTGTGGTGGGTTTTTCTCCCGTAAGGGTTTTCCCACGTATATCTGGTGTTCATGTGTGATTGACAAATACTCTATTTTTGTAGTCTGTTTCATAGTGCATCTTAACTTTGACTGTAATTGTAAATTTTTAAAGTGTATATGCATTCTTTCCTAAGGTATTGACGTTAGGAGAATTGTTTTCCGCATCTAGTTTTCCTTATAATTTAACAAAGGGAAATGGTATGCATGAATAGACATGTATCTACCCTCCAAAGTAAAATACCTCATGATAAATAAACTAATCAGAGCATAGGGAGGCAAGAGCTCTAACCTAGCATACCCATTTGGGAAACATTTCAAATTCTCCCCTTCATGCAAAAATTTGTCCACAAACTTTTGGTAGTCGGCCCCACTCTTCCTAGCCACCTTTAAACCTTGGTTTTGTAGTCCATTTGCTTCCGCTATGAAACTCATCATCACCTTGAACTTGATAGCTTTAATAGTAACACTTCCCTTCCTCCAAGAATTGGTGAATGTGGCAGTTAAATTCTCATTGTAGCCCTTCAATGTTTCAAAGAAAGTAACCAAACCAACATTTTTGAATAGCCCCCACAATTCCACATTCTGCTTAAGAGCCTGGTAGTTAGGAGGCTCAGTGCACTTCCTTGGCCCTCCCATTTTGATACTCTACAATTTTTTTTCCTGTTGCAAGCAATTCCCCATAACCTTCCTCTTCTTCAGCTCTCTACCCGTGTTGCAGAAAAAACTCTTTCTCAATGTGACAAACAAAGCCCATAAGAAATGGGGAATCCAAAAGTTTCTTTTAGAGGAAGCCAATGGCACAATTCCTGATACCACGATCTCATCATTTCTTTTACAAGTATTAAAATTCACATTAAATTTCCAACCTTGCAAATCTTTAGAAATAAAGGGAGGGTTGACATTAGGCTTATCGACACAATTAGAAGTGACATTCCTTCTAAATTTTAAATTCTCCATGTGATTCTCAATCCCCTTGGGAAGGAATAAATGAGTAATTTTAGCTCCTAATGATCTCATCAAATGCAACACCGTACTCCCAATAAAATCATTAATCTGTAAGGATTTAAAAACATAATGTCTCCCATGCTTCCCGCACAACATCAACTCTTCATCTTTGTAGATTGTAATCATATTCAAATTTTTCATTTAAAATAATATCTCTTAAAGACCTAGGAATATTATTTTTTATCCAACGAGTCCATCCCATACACCTAAGTGCCTCATTGGCAACGCAATCCATAGATTTATTTCCTTCTCTATAAACATGTTGCACCTCGCAATTGGTGAAATAACTCTTTAGGACTAAACACTTGTCAATTATATTTTTTAGCTCCTAGGGTCACGTAGCCACTCCATTCAAAATATCCACAATAAGCTTAGATTCTCCTTCCAGAATGAGAATTTTAAAATCATGCTCCTTAAGGATCTTGAAGCCTCCTAATGTAGCCATAGCCTCTTCTTTTTTATTGGAACAAACACCCAAATTAATACCAAAGCTTACTATGCACTCCCCTTTGTGGTTTCTAAGAAAACCCCTTGCCCCTGCTATTCTTGAGTTGCCTTTAGAGCATCCATCAAATTTTCACTTTATCCAATCTTTCTGAGGAGGGATCCACACTGTTGATAGTCTAGTTATCATCTTGGTCCAGTTGAGGTTAGTAAGATCCTTACTAATACCCCAAATCTGCTTTATCCTCAGCTCTTTGTAGTTAGGCCAAACTTTGGAGAAGTTGTATCTTCCTACTTCCAAATTTTCCTTAATTTGTGTTTTGATACCCATGAAAACCTCATGACTACTCTCCACTTCCCTAAAAATTTTGTTATTCCTTTCCTTCCATATTCCCCAAGTTACAAAGGGGGGAACTTGATTCCAAATATCAACAATAACATTATGGGAAAAGGGAAAATTTGACCAGCTTCCAATAAACAACTTCATTGAGTGAGGAAACACCCAGTCAGTGAACAACAACAACAAGAAGAATGACCAAACCTCTCTGGAGAACTCATAGTGAAAGAAGATTTGCATTATTGACTCCTCCTCCTACTTACAAAGGGAGCATCTATTAACCAACTGGAATTCCCTTCTGACCAGGTTGTCAATAGTGAGAATGTTTCCATGTGAGGCAACCCACCAGAAATAGTTAATTTTAGGAACCAAGTTCTTTAACCATGCCTTATCCCAAAGATGATCTCTAATGTCCACCAATGGCTTAACCAATTCCTCATATGCCAGTTTTACTGAGAAAAGCCTGAAGAGCTACCTTTCCATAACCATTCATCTTCCCTTTCTCTGTCAAACCACTTAGCCTCCCCAATTATATTGTGAAGCCTTAGTAAGATCAAATCCCAAGTGATATATCTCTGACCTCTTAGATTATCCCTTCTTGATAGCATTTTGAGCTCCTTCCAGTTAGGTTCATCCATCTCCCAATTAACATAGTCTGAAACCTTTTTGTCATAGATTCTGGTTAGGCTTTGTTTGAGGGGATTCAATTCAACAATTGAAGACAAGGTAGAATTCTCAATCCATGGGTCCTTCCAGAAGTCAGTATTTTTCCCATTTCCAATTCTCTTTCTCACCCCCAGTTTCAACACAATTTTTTATTTTTACAAGACGATTCCATAAAGCAGAACCACTAGGTAGGTCAAACATAGAGAGGAAACAACCATGATTCTTGTTCTTCAAGTACTTTCCTTGGAAAATCTTCACCCAAACTTTACAACCTTCAAGGAGATTCCATCCAATTTTTGTGGTCAGGGATTTATTTAACAACTTGGAGATTCTCCTTATCCCCAAACCACCCACCCTTTTGGGAGTGCACACTTTTTCCCAATTGACCAAAGACAGTCTATTTTTTTCCTTAGTTCCAGACCACAAGAATCTTCCTTGAATCTGTTCAATTTTTTCCCCTATAAAGGTAGGAATTTTTAAGAGGGATAAGTAGAAAATAGGAATATTTTGTAAGGAGGCTTTCAATAGTTGGATCTTCCCAGCCAAGCTAAGAAGCTTCCCCTTCCATCATACCAACTTGTTTTGAATTCTCTCAATTAGTTGATTCCAGTAATTATTTTCCAACTTCTTGGAAATCAAAGGTAACCCAAGGTACGCTTCAGGTAGGGCAGCTTCCTAACATCCCAATACTTTCACCATTCTTTCCTTAACCATTTGGTTAGTATTAAAGAAGTATATCTTGATTTTTTCATAGTTGATAAACTGACCAGAAACAACAACATAATCATTAAGAACCTATTTCCAAAGCCCAGCTTCCCCCACCGAGGCTTCCCCAAACATAAGAGTATCATCAACAAATTGTTAGTGGAAGTTAGGCATAAGGGAGGAAGCAACTTTAACACCTTTTAGAGCTTTAGAGTCTACCAATTTAGGAATCAACTTTAATCACATAATATGTTGTTCACTATCAAATAAGATAATAAATTTTTAGTGAGAAACCTAAGAAAATTGGCTTTCAATGTGTTAAATTTTTTTATATTGTAGTCTCACATGATCACTAATGCATAATTAAATTCTCTATTTTGTATGACCTTGTAGAATTAAAAAATAATATTGTTCATTCCCACTAGTTATACAATGTCATTAAATTCCAATTTTGTTTGAGGGAGTAGATTTGATGAATATCTTTGAAGGCATAGTATACCAAAGTGGTACAATTAGAGTGACAAAAATTTCATCACCCATTTGATTACACTCTAAAATATCATATTTAAAATGCAACTATTTTCCTTTATGCCACCTAATATTTTTTGATATATTCAGGATTAAAAGTAGCGATAACCTTAACAAAATACCTCAAAAAAATTATCAAAATTAAACTCTCTATTTTGTATGACCTTGTAGAATTAAAAAATAATATTGTTTATTCCCACTAGTGATACAATGTCATTAAATTTCAATTGCAGTTGAGGGAGTAGATTTGATGAATATCTATGAAGGGATAGTATATCGAATTGGTACAATTAGAGTGACAAAAATTTCATTACCTATTTGATTACACTCCAAAATATCATATTTAAAATGCAACTATTCTCCTTTATGCCACCTAATATTTCTTGATATATTCCGGATTAGAAGTAGCGACAACCTTAAGAAAATACCTCAATTTTTTTTATCAAAGTTTGGTGAATCCATCCTGACTAAGTGCATTAATTTTTTTAGAATTATTTCTTGTTTTTAAAAAAATAGTTTTCTTGGCAAATTTATACATGAGTACAAACTTCTACACAATCCTAGCAAATCCTAGATAATACTTTCCAACTACATTAATTACCATTGGTGTGTAATATTTATTATACTTTAGGAATGTCTCAATCCTAAGTGTGATATTGCACTTATTAAATACGTTAATTAGGATATTATGAATAAAAAAAAAATCATATAAGTAGCTAATAATGACATATATTCACCTTGAATTTAGGTACATAAGTGTAAAAATGAGCCAAGAAAATTGAGTTAAATTGAAACAACATATAAATGAAAATTGTAGGCGAGTGGATGATCTAAATTGATTGAAATAAGGTACACATATAGGAATTTAAGTGAACCAAATTACTCAAAATGGAGGGAAAGGGTTCATTCAAATTTGTAACTACATGAGAGATAACTACCTCTCTAACAACCTATGCCAACCTACACTAAAATATGTCGCATAAATGAAAGTAAATATTTTACAACAACACCCTCCTTAAGCAACACTTAGGTGGGAACAAAAGATTGGGTCTCAAAAACAAGGACTAATAAGGCACCCAAGTGCAAAGAAACCTCATAGAGAAGAGGAGAAAACCTAGTGGGTAAAAGATCTTCCCCAAATGAGGGTGAACGAAGAGGGACTAGAAGGCCCCTTCAAGGACAATGTTGTTGAAGTGGACCACACACCAAGAAGAGCTCTAAATGAATGAAATTGCTTTTAGTGAATAATTTGGTGAAGACATCAACAACTTGTTTTGAATATTGGTATAAGAAGAAGTCAATTATATATCCATGAATGAGCTCCTAGATGAAATGTATATGAATCTTAATATATTTGGTATGTTGGTGTTGCATCAAATTCTTGCATATTTGGATAGTATTTTGATTGTCACAAAAATTGAATGTAGTGTATGAAAGAAATTCCATACTCAGTGAAAATACCCTAAATCCAAATAGCCTCAATCTAGTTGTGTTAGCAGCTCCTCAATACTTAGCCTTTGTGGAATATAAAGCAATAACATGTTACTTTTTTCCAAACCAACTGATAGGACCAAAACCAAGTGAGCAACTGTAACCTAAAGTGGACTTGCAACTCTAAGAATCGCTAGCCCAATTTGAATCTTTATAGCCAACCAAATCAACCTATATCCAACTTTGTAGTGTATCTTAAATTTGATAGTTCCCTAAAGATAATGTAGATTCCTCTTAGTTGCTTTCCAATGCAACTCAAGAGGCTTCTGCATAAACCTCAAAGCCATGCTAACAACATATGAAATGTCAAGCCTAGTATGAGTTAAATAAATGATATTGACAACAAGTTGTCGATACAATGTAGCATCAACCAAAGAAGTATCATCAATATCAAGCTTGACTCCATAAAGAAAGGAAGTTGGAGATGGCTTGCAATCAACCATGTGAAATCAAGCAAGAAGATAAGTAGTGTACTTGGGTTAAGCAAGAGTAATCCCTCTATCAAACTATGAAATCTCAAAGCCAAGGAGGTAGCGTAGTAAGCCCAAGTCAATCATCTCAAATATTTCTTGTAGAGTTATTTTAAATGCTATTGAAGTCAATAAAAATGCTAATGTAGACAAATCAATGAAAACATGAAAGCAATGCACGCAAATTGATTATACCTTCATCATCTTCACCTCCATTGATTGAACTCCTAAGTCTTGCACTCAAAAACTTGTTGATTTACTCTCTTGATTGTATTGTGGATTGCTCTTTTGATAATTTTTCAGCATAATATGGATAATTCAAATTGCATTGTTTAAAATGGGATTATAGATTTTTGGATGGAGAAATGAAGGGCCAAGATCTTCTTGCGAAATGGACGGTTGAGATTGGATGAGATGGAAAAGGCTTAGCCATGTGACAAGCCACTTGGTGGAGTCATCTGATTATGACATGTTACATGGGGAAGAGAGCAAGGTGTGCTCACACATGTATGAGTGTGTCTTGGGAAGAACAAGAAAGTGACATGTGGAGAGCAAAGTGTGCTCACACATTGGGAAGAACAAGATTTTGACAAGTGGATAAAAATATGGCAAGGTGTAAGATGAGGAGGCTTAAAAGATATGACAAATGGTGATAAGTAGAAAGTGTAGGGTGGCTCTTATGGGAAGACGATTTGACACATGTGTGAGCATCCAATGAGAGGAGAAGTCAAAAGATGACTTGGAGATGGATGGTGACTTGTGCATGCAAGTCATTAAGAGGCTTGTATGACACATGGCACATGTCTACAAGCTTGGGGGAATGGGTAGAATTAAAAATTAAAAAAAATATTAATGATGATTAGGATATGGATTAAGTTAATTATCATGGATTTATTAGCTTAATCAAGATTAGTGAATTTGGAGGAACATGGACTAAGGTTAAATTAATTAAATAGTATAATATTTAATTAATTTGGAGAAGACTGTAGGATAATTAATTAAATGCCATTTAATTAATTATAGAAGGTGGTGGGTGGCAGGGTGGGCACCACTTCACCACATGCATGTGTGCATGAAGTGGTCGGGTGGCAGTGATTGGGAGTAAGGGATGTGATGGAAAAATCACATGGCATAAAGAAAGATCTAGAACGAGCTCATTCCATAATTGCACGCCGGCATAGGAGTTGGGTGGCGTCCTTCTCTGGACACTCGCCAAACATCATGCATTCATTACCATGTGTGCGAAATTGGGTTAGAGTGTGTGAAATGGTGTTAAGTATCATTGTGCCTTGGTAACAAGCTATTCTTCTATTGCAAGCTCTACATTTCGGATTGGAAAAAGCAGATTCATTTTGCTTGTCTCGACATAGGAATTGGAAATGGGAAGCATGGTTACCCTAGTTTAGTTGAAGGGCTCTAAACGCTAGGTTGCCTTTGAAGGCCTGATTTCGATGCTTCGGCTACAATGTCTGATCCGACACCCAAACTACCTCACATTTGTAGCGATCAAATGTGTAGTAGGGAAGGGATTCATGGAAGATGTCAAAGGGTACCACCTTGACTCAGACATTTCATCCAGTGTCCTAGCTGGGCTATTGGATGTTGGTGTTTCAAAGGCAGACTCCTGGGTGATTATGAAAAGGATTTTCCACAAAGATATGTTGTTTGGTCTAGAGAGGACATTGGCGGCAACTTCCTTGGGCAAAGACATCCCTCGCCCTCATGACTTGGCTCTCCTCAACAACCTAGAAGCCTAGGTAAAGTATTATCCTTTCATCTT
>VDFB02379521.1:0-78830 GCA_007258455.2 Sequoia sempervirens | reverse complement strand
TGTTTATTTTACACATTTTAATGATAGTCGATTTGACTTGATAAATAACAAGATTGGAAAATCAATGAAACAAATTTCTTCATAAACATATAACAATTTATTTTTCTTTATCAAGATAGAATAAACCAAAACTCAACAAGGTTAAACCTAACCCTTTGACTCGACACAACCCAACTTAGATAAAATGCAAGAATTGACGCAATGATAGGATTAGGGTAGACCTACGTGAGTGTGTGTCAACTCAATTGGCATAAACTTGTTATTTTTGAAGTCTATATTCCTCTCTTCGGTGATAATCTCCCTCTTGCTCTAGAGGGTAAGAAATTGGTCCTGCATTTCACTTAGAAATCTAATGAAATAGCTAGCTTGTTATTAATCACAACGTCATCATAATCTTGATTCAATAACAACAATGATCATTAAAATTGAAATATGTTGCATTACATTTAATCTCATCAAAATTTTGAATAACATATAATCATCATCAGATATCAAAACACATTTTAATGTAAACAGTTAAAAGTAATTTGTCAAACAAAATTGGGGTGTAGCAAGGTGACTCAAAAGTTTAAAATGTACTCTATAGAGAAGAATTTTTTTTAAGCATAGGTTAAATATTTAACTATATATGAAGCAAGATATGCCCATAACCATGGTAGAGAAAGTATTTTAGTACCTTGTATCGAGGTGTCTAATTCCTCTCCCAGCTATGTAAATTCATTTTGTGTTGTGATTGCATCAGCTCGCACTAGAAATTCTTCTCCCAGTATGGGAAATCTAGAAACTTTTGCAACTGTTGCTTCTGAAGCATCCACTCTCAAACCTTTGTTTGTGGCCTCATCATTCTACAATGTACTGGCAAGTTATTTTATCATTTCTTTTTTTTTATTAGTAAATAGTTGTATGGGGTAGCACCCATTATATTAATCATAAAAAATATTTATAGTAGTATTTTGGTTCTTACCAAATAACTTGTCTTTACTATACCCCCTTTGACCACTCCCCCCAAACACCAACATTGAGCACATTGCATACTTGCCACCACCCTATATACTATGACCGACTGTACAAACCCAAGAGACTACCAAACTTACAATGGCACCAATAGAATACAAAACTGGTGTGACTATGAGATCTTTCTACATTATAATTGCACAAAAATAAAACACCAAAAAATGACACCACCTATCTAGGACTAATCATCCTCCTCTCGAATCCTTCACACCTTCATCCCACTTGCAACCACTAGGCACTTTCTCCCACAAGCATGGTGAATCAAGTTGTTTTCCTTTTCTTCCATGTCTTTAAAATATTCTTTCACCCATTCCTCACCCTCACCCAACCCCCTGTCGATGTCATCCTCAATTGCCGCTTCCATCACCACCCCTTCTTCGGTCATAAACCATGACACCCATCCTAGTCCAGATGCCTAAGCAATGTCCGCCACCCACATTAGGAAGATTATTCCCTATTCCATATCTCCCCACTACCTCTCCAGGGTTTCTAGTTCTAGAGAATTGACAACCGAAAACATTTTTACCTTAGCCCCACATCCCCATGACATGTAGAAGTTTTGTGGTAGTGGAATTAAAAGGTTGCCATCCACATTGTCAAGAACTTCATCTATTTCATCTAGGAAGGCATGTAATACCACCTTCTAAGTCAACAGTTTCTCCTTTGCTTTGCTCACCCCCATATATAAAAGGACTACCAGAAACATTATTGCAATATCCATGTTGACCTTGAATCTATGGAAGACAATAAGAAATTCCTTCCCTAGCACCCTCTTCACAGTCACCAGAATCAAGGGGTGATCTGAAGCCAAAATAGTCTTCAACCTTTTGTCCATAATTTCCCCTTGGAAGGACATCTGTTTCATCATGGAATCGAGGAAAATTAGTGTTTCCATCACAATACGTAGTAGAACTCACAATTAGGAATTAAATGAGGCGTCACCCACTTTCTCGCCTTTTGTAGAATCCAGCTGTGTATAGTCATTATGGACATTTATTTCACCTTACTAACTAGATGTCCTTTTGCAATATTTTTGATTTGCTACCTCCCTGTGGAAATTATGATCTAGTAGGTCTGGCCTACCATCGCATGCCGTAACATTCATTTAAGCCAAATCCTTGCTTTATTCCTTCAATCGAGCCACTAGTTGGACCTTGTCATACTTTGGGGGATGAGTTAACATCACTCAAGCTCAAGAACATACTTGCCAAATGAGTGAATACATGCAAACAAAGAGGAGCACGGGGTTCAAAAGCTCCTGTACCAATGCCTGTAGGGATTCTTAGCTTCCTAAACACACGTTGTAGTTACCTCATTAACCACTCCACATTTACCACTTTGATCTCCAACGCAACACCTTCCTGAGCATGCGACATCGACCCAGGACTTCGTACATACCAATGCCTAAAAACTTGCATTCATGATCGAACCACTTCTCCACATGTGACATCGTGTCTAAGACTTTCTTTTCAATCATGACCACAATCCCATCCAACCACATGAAATTATCCATCCTAACAAACACTTTAGTCATGTGCTCTTTCTGTCGCTGCCCTAGCCAACCTGTTGGCCAACTCATTTCCTTCTTTGTACACGTGGTTGACCCTATGTGACTTGAACTTCTCCAATGCCTCTTTTATGGGATGAAGCTAGTGATTGAGCTTCCAATTTGGAATGTTGTTGAGGCGGATGACATTGAAAGTTATGAGGAGTCCCCTTCAAGGTGTAGCATTTAGCCCCTATCTCTAGACCCAGCTGGAGGCCAATCAAAGCATCTCTAAATTCCACCTCATTATTGGTGCAAGTCTCAAGGAAAATTGATTTTTCAACAATTGTTTTACCTTGGCTATCTCATGCTATACAACCAACCCCACTTGACAAAGGGTTTCCCTTTGAGGCCCCATCAAAGTTGACCTTGATCCACCCGTCCTCTGGAGCCACCCATTTCACATCCTTTCTCTTTTTTAGCAATTGGTCATCCATCCCCATCCCACACAATAAGGGGGTTTTCAAACCTGTGAATGACTTAGTTGTCTTGTCATCCTAGTTTGAGAAGATTCTTTGCTTGGTTTACTTGTTCTGAGTAGCTTCGTCGACTAGCTTAGTGATCCCCCCCTCAATTTTAGCACAAAAGTCTCTCCCACTCCATTTCTTTGTCTTACAAAATTGGCCTATTACGTTCCTTCCATAAATCCCATATGATGGTGGAGGGGGTGACCACCCAAATACTGTTGAAAATTGATTTTATTTGGATGATCGGCCACATGTTGAACTAGACCACTATGTCTGGAGGGGCAGGGCACTGGAAGTCTAGTTTGTTCATGAAGAATTTCCAACACTTAGCTGTATAAGGGCAAGTCAGGAGGATATGATCCATTTCATTTTTGCTCTTGTAGAGCACACACCACCCTAACCCTTGAATTCCAAGGGTTTCCAACCTATCCTCTATGAGGATCCTCTTATGCATAGCTAACCAAGAGAAAACACGAGACTTTGGGAGGAAAATTTTCCCCCCTAATAAGCTTGCATGACCAATTCTACCTAGAAACTATTATTTCCTTTACTTTTTAGCCAGACTTTACTTTGTATATTTTAGTGCTAGAGCCACACCATATGATGATATCCTCTTGATCAGAAGGAGAAAATGTTCTACTTTTTAGAATTGCTGCCAACTCCACCTTCTGTGCTTGGGGGGCATCAATGTCTTGTAGTGAGTTCCACTCCCATTGCATCACCCCATCATGCCACTTTAGTTTGTTGTAGTTACAGACTTTGCTGCCCCACACTCTAGTGGTCTCAACTTTGATGTCTTCCAAATTGGGGTGACTAGCAATTGGGGCTAAGCCCCCCCCAAGAATTATTCTAGAAAGATACACTTTTTCCATTTTTGATTTCCCATTCTACATGTTTGGAAACAATATCCCTACATTCTAGAATGTAGTTCTAGACCATCAAACCCTTGGGGGGGTCCATTGTAGTCAGTATGCGTGTTGGCCTATTCAAGTCCAAATACTTCCTTCTTAGTATCCTAACCCATTTTTGTTAACTTTTTGCATACAAATCCCACACTAGATTAGCCCCCATTGCTAGATTAATTATTGTTAGTTGTTTGATGCCTACCCCACTTGCCTCCTTGGGGGAGGAAACCTTATCCCAAGCCACCAATGGAAATTTTTGTTGATCCCCCACCCCACTCCAAAAGAACTTCCTAAACATCTGATTGAAGTCTTCCTTAATCGTGCTAGGAATTTTTAAACAAGCAATAGTGTATACAGGGATGGTTGATAAGACTGCTTTGATTATCAATAGCCTGCCAGTAGAAGAGAGCCACTTTCCTTTCTAGGTCCCCATTTTGTTCTTGAAACTATTGACAAGGTTCTCCCAATAACTTTTTTTGTTGATCCCTACAAATAGCGGCATCCCCAAAAGCCACCCTAGAAAATTTGCCACCCTCAGATTTAGTATTCTAACCAAATCTCTTTGAAAGCTTGGTTGGCTATTTAGGAAAAATACTTTCGACTTCCTCCAGTTGATGCTTTTCTTGGATTCTAAACAATACTCATCTAAAAATTTCTTGATAGTTTTAGCTTCTTTTCTACTAGCCACACGAAATAGGATGGTGTCATCAAAAAATTGCTTATGGGTAATTGTATCCAAACCATTGGCCACTAAGACCCCTGGTCATTCACCTTCTCTCGTTAAAGAATTGATGCCTCTGCCATGATAATGAAGAGAAAGGGGGATAAAGGGTCACCCTACCTTATGCCCCTTAAAGAGCAAAAAAAGTCATGAGCCACACCATTTACTAGGGCTGAGAATTTGGTCATGGAGATGCAACTTCTGACCCAATAGACCTAGTCCACATTAAATCCAAATTTCTCCAAAACTTCCACCAAAAATTGTCTATCCACCAAATTGTAAGCTTTTAGTATGTAAAGTTTCAAGATCATGCAGGCTTCCCTTGCCTTGTCGAATGTAAAGTCTTGTGCGCTATGATGATGCCTTCTACTATTGACCTCCCAGGGATGAACCCACTTTTCTCCTCCGAAATAACCCCCTTTAGCACCACCTTCAATCTATTAGTGATGATCTTGGTGACAACTTTATAGACTGTGTTTCATAAGATAATCAGCCTAAAGTCACTCATGGCCTGTGGATTCTTCTTTTTGGGTATCAAGGCCAAAATGTATGATTGAGAGAGCCCAGCATTGTCATTTTCCTCCTTGATTCCTCAATAGCCAAAGTCAAATCATCTCCAACAACATCCCATAATTTTTGGGAGAAGTTGGCTGGGAATCCATCTAGGCTTGGTGCCTTGTCTGGTTTGAGTTGAAATGTCGCTACCTGCACCTCTTCCTTGCTGATTTTTTGGTACAATATCTCATTCTACTTTGCATTGATTATATTAGGGATGGAACTAAGTAGCTTGCTCCTCACATTCCTATGTTGTGGTGCCTCTTTGTTTAATATTGCTTCAAAGAACCTCATTTCCTCCTCATTGACCTCCTCTAAGGATTGCATCATCCCACCATCCTCTCTTATGATCTTTATGATTCTATTCTTGCTCCTATTTGCTACTACTGTTCTGTGGAAGTATTTTGTGTTTTTGTCCCCTTGCTTGAGCCACGTCTCTTTGGATTCCTGCCTCCAAAAACATTCTTCTCTTTTCAGAATTTTGATTAGCTCCCCTTTTAGTTCCTTTTTAGTTTCAATTTTTTTTTATCCTATCCTCTTCTCAATGATGTGATCATTCAATTCTACCAATTCTTGCTCAATCCTATCCTTTTCCTAGAATATGTTCTTAAAATGTACCTTATTCCAGTCTTTCAGCTTATTTTTCACATAGTTCAATTTCTTGTTGATCTTGTATAGATTAAAGTGGTTACCTATTCTGAACTCATCCCATCAATCTGCAACTAGTTTCAACAATTTTTTTCATCTCTTAGCCACATGTTTTCAAACTTGAACGAGCTCCCTTTTGGAGGTTCATTCGGTTTGAGTGATAGCTGCACTGAAAATGGTTTGACCCCAAGAAAGGTAGTATTAATACCTCATGCACATCAACTTACCTTTTCTAATCTCTGAATAGTAGAAAATGATCCAACCTCTCTACTATGTTGGTGAAATCCTTCCTTCTATTTGACCATGTGTACACACCATTTTTGGTTTGTAGATCCATTAATTGGCTACTATTAATGAAATCATAAAAGTATTGTTGTTTATTGGTGATGCAACCAGACCCCCTCTCTTTTCCTCATTATTTAAAGCAGAATTGAAGTCCCCTACCATGATGCTCTTTTCACTCCTAATATTGACAATTTCATTGGAAATATGCTGCCACGGGTTCCTCTTTTCAACTGTAGATATCAACCCATACACATTTATAATGACAAACTGCTCATTTCTTTGTAAAAATATACATCTTATCATTATCCAATTCCCATTCTCCCTTACAACCTCCCCTGCTAGTGTTAAGGGATTCCAAATAATACCGATTCCCCCTGAGGCCCCTTCAACACCTACAAAATGTCCCTTCCATTGTCTCCAACAACTTAGTCTTTTCTCACTTTCCTCCTTGCTCAATTTTCTCTCCTACAATAAAAAGGATATTTTCCCTGGATTGGTCAATTTGGCGTTTGACCAATAGCCATTTGGCAGGGGCATTGATGCCCCTAACATTCCATGTAATAGCCTTCATTTCCCCTAAGGAAGGATGGAATCCTTCCCTAACCTTAGTTTCATTTGCCCGACTACATTGGTTGTTATCTCCAACTTTTCCTTATTTGTTTTTGGTCCTCTTTTGCCATTTTTCTTGATGTTTATTTTTATTTTTAATTTTGATTGTGATTGCTCCAACATTCTTTCTTCAATCATCTCCCCTTCCTCTACCTCCCCCACTTCCTCCTCCTCAAAGTTGGGTTGCACCTCACTCTCTTCAAAATTCAACTTTTGGGGCAACCTGCCTAGAGCTCTTGGATTCGCCCTTTATTTCTTTTACATATTCCTCCCCACAAGCTGCCTTCAAGTCATCCTCCTCTTTTCCATTTGCAATACCAATTTGGGAAGCCCCTGCTTCCTGTACTTCATTTAGATTCCCTTCAACTTCCTTGAGTGGGGAGAATTGTTCCACCTATTCGCATATCATCTTCATTCCACATAATTCTTATGTTGTCGAGCTGATGGTCTAGTCTTCCCAAGTCTCTGCATTGTTTACATGACACTCCCTCCCCATTGAAGTATCTATTGGGTCCTCATACCTCTTAATTCTAAGGGATCAATTAGGGCTTAGATTCGAGGCCATTTTTGTCAGGTCTCCTTGGTTAGTACCCCATTCATACTCATTGGCTTTACTGACACTCACCCTCATGTTGCATGCCAAATTACCATGATCTTTAGACTTACATATGGAGCACAGTTTCATTTGGGCCTCCCTTTCCACTTTTTGATTCTAAACCCCACTGTCTACACAAATCTCTACTTCCTAGGGAAAAGCTTGGTGTGGAGCTACCCCTAGACATATGCTAATGTATAGACAAACCCACACTAGACCTTCCATGATTATGTGATTCCATGTATCAAATTTAGAGTACTAGTCAAAATTATATGCACTCCTAAACTGTTCAGGTAATGCAGACCACTACTTAGGGCATTCCTTTTTTCCTCCTTGGAAGGGAATTCTACCAAGAAGAATTCAATTGGTAGTGCCCTAATCTAAACCCGATTGCCCCAATTCTTCTGGTACCACTTACCCATATCCTCTATAGCATGCCAACCTCCCCCCATTTGAGAAAAATTCCCCTTTCCCTTAGTCTATCTATTGAATTTCTTATCCGATCCTTATCTATAGTTGAAGAATTTTTCAACAGGCTTGGGATAGGTGACTTACCAATCATGTTCGCATACTGATGTGATGGGCCTTCTTCTATGATCAACTTCTCCTTCCCTTTCCAGGGCTTGCTCGTGCACTCTTTGCTCCCAATTGTCTTGTCAAGCCAATTGGCGGAGGTATTTTCCCTTGGACTCCTTTTTCCTAGAACCACCCATGTCGACTCCCCATTGATATGTTCTAATTTAGAGCACCCCGATTGTTGAAGCTTGAATTATAGATTGTTTTCCATCAGCCTAATGCCACCTCTCCATAATTGGGACGCCATCCTCAAGGGTGCATCTATGGGAGAAATTTTTTCCTTTCCCATGCACTTTTTCCACAATTGAAGCCCTGATCATGGCATCCCTTGCTATGATATTTAATGTTTATATACTCAGGATGGCATTTGTCCACCCATTGACCACCTTCGAACACCCATTATGGTCTATGAATTCCTTCATCTGTCCTCCTTTCCACTGTGAATTCCCCTTTCAAATGCCTATCCTCCTCAATATCGCCCCATGCTTGCTACCCAAGTCACCTACTCTTTTTTAATCTTCCTCGCTCATTTTTGATCAACTCGCTTTGTCATTACTTTATTATACTCAATGAGTTGAAGGAAATAGTCTAGCCATCCAACTTGTTGGATGATGGGCAGACACAACTAGTCTTCCAATAATAAATTATGTGTTGTTGGTTCTCGTCCAATGATGTATCCTCCCATTTTGATTCAAATTGCTTGCTTCTCAAGTATTAATCCCTTTCTTCTGAATACTATAACCTTAGTGTCTATAACCTTTGTGATTTTGTAGAAAAAATAATTCAAGCTACTGTATGCAACTCTAGTGTATGCAATTACTTTTTTTGAGAATGAATTTGGAAAAGACAATCAAACTAGTTCTCCCCCAAAACTTAAAGTTGCTATTTATCCTCAAATAGCAAGGTACGAGAATTATAGAGGGAATTGATTTCAAAGCATTATAAAGAAAGGTATATTATAAATAAAATGTTGCATGAAAGTGAATTTTATAAAAAAATAATAAAATTTAATGGTAATTATAAGTTAGAATGATATAAATATCTAGAAGGATGTGGTGATGGAAAAGGTGGCATGTGTGATATGATGTGATTGTCGTCATGCAACAACTTGGTGAAAGAAATAAAATGATGGAATTTAATTGAAGTACTGCAGGCATCTTTGTCATATAAAGAGTTATTAGAATGATAACATGTGTCCAAAAGAAAGGTTTGATATGGGAAATGAAGATTGTGGTATGTATGAAAAATATTCATAATAGAATGATATGTTGAATGTAAAGCGTGGTGGATAGGAGTAGCTGCATGTAAGAATGACAAAAGTGATGTGTAATTGAAAGTAATGGTGGTTGCAAGTATAGTGGCAATGAACTAGAGGTAGTTGTTGCAGGTAGTAGTAGAACATTTCACTTTTATAAATGTCTCATGGTTGTTGCTAGAGGTCTTGTGAACTTGTGCATATCTAAAAATAATTGTTGTTGATGGTACAATTTATTGTTGACATAGTGCATGTGTGTGCATGTGAGACTTGTTTCTTTGTGAGAATTATACCTATTATATAATAGTAGTTGAGTTGGTTGGCTCATGTACAAATGTAACAATTGGTGATTCAATCATGTCTCCATGATTTGCAAGAAATGCTTAATCTATATATGGTATAAACTATTGCTGCAAATCGTGTAAAAATTCTTCCTTGTGCAATGGATTTTTATAATCCTTAATCTATGTTCATTGACCATCAAGGAAAATTTGACTAAATCAATTATAGGTAGCTGAATTGCTCCATTTTGAAAGACATGTTTAATTTCATAAGGACCGAGCCATCATGTTTGTAATTTAATCTTGTGGTCCTTATACCTTGAATCCAATGCAATGTCTAGTATCCTTCATTGAATTCCTTAGTTTTGATAAACTAGTCATGCAATCTGATTCTATATTTTTGCACGATCTCTGTATGATGGATTGCTTCCATCCATATTTCATCTAGAGTGTTGAGATTGTACAATCTATATTTTTGAGCTTCAAAGAGATCTATTCCAAGATGCATTATTTTTTTGAGTGTTTTATGCTCAAATTCAATGGGTAGGATAACCTTTTTCCCATATACCAATTCATATGGTGTGATCCTATGGTGGTTTTCTAGGTAGTCCTATACCCTTAGACAAATTATGGTAACCTTGTTGCCCATTCCTTCCAATGCAATTGAACTATCTTTGTTAGAACGACCTCTATTTTCCTATTTGTGACCTCAACTTGCCCATTTGCTTGTGGATGGTAGGGGTTAAATTTTTATATTTGATCTCATATTCCTTGAGTAGTTGTGAAATCAAATTCAAAGTAAATTGAGGTCCTTGGTCTATGACTATCTCCCTAGACACGCCATACCTTGTGAATATTTCCTCATAAAGGAATATGGTAACATTGCCATCTCTAGAAAACTATAATGCTTTAACCTCCACCCATTTTGTAAGAGACTGGTATAGACTAGTATGTATTACTTATTGTTAGATGTGGAAGCTATTGGTGCAATAAAATCTAGTCTTCACTTATCAAATGGTGCAACGACCAATTGTGGTTGTAGGGGAATTTAATCACTCTTGGTAGGTCTATCCATTCTCTAGCATCTATCACACCTCCTTGTATATTTGACTGCATCCTTATGAAGTGTAGTCCAATAGTAGCCAACGGTTAGAATCTTTGGAGTTGTTCTCTTAGATGGAAAGTGTCCTCCACAAAGATCATCATGACAAGCCTTAAGTATATCATATACTTCATTTCCCCTTATGTATCTTCTCATTATATTATCCAGCCTTGTATAAAATAGATAACTAGTCACTCATGAATATGGAAAGTTGCATTGAGTTAAATGATGCCTTTCTCTAAGTAAGAGATGTGGAGGTGTCTTTCCTACAACCAAATAATTATGTCTGCATACCGAAGTGTTTGTACTAAGAGGGAAAATAAATGTTCATCTAGAAAGGAATCATCCACAATTTCTTCTATTTTGATCTGCAATCTAGAATGAAAATCAACAACCACATTTCCTTTCCTTGGCTTATCCATAATGGTTATATCAAAATCATACAAAGATAATAACCACCTAATGATTTGTCCACCTATCATTAGTTTTTTCATAAAATATATGAAATTGTTGTATGATCTATATGAAGAAATACATAATATACAACAATATAGTGTCTAAATTTGTTAATGGCATATTCCATTGCTAACATCTCCTTCTCTATGACAGTATAATTAAGTTGAACAACTTGAAGCTTTTTACTGATGTAATAAATGACACACTCCAAAATACCTTCCTTTTATCCCAAAACAACATCTATGGAAAAATCAGAAACATCTATATGTATGTGGAAAGGAAATGTCTAGTTAGGGCCCCTCAAAATAAGTGTCCTTTTGAGATTTGCTTTGAGAGCTTCAAAAGCTTCTTGGCAAGTAGTGGTCCATTCAAAGTCAATGTCCTTAGATAAAAGAACAAATAAGGGGGATGTTATTTTACTAAAATATCTAATAAACCTCCTGTAGTATCTTTTATGGCTAAGGAAAATCCTCACATATTTTTTTCTTCTCGGGGGTAGGTAGAGTGGAGATCACTCCTATTTTGTTAGAATCTACCTAAATCCCTATGTTGCACATGAAGTGTCCCAAGACCACTCCTTCAATCATCATTGTAGTGTCATAAATTTTCACCCTTAACAATTTCATACTATGTTTTATCCCCCCTAAATTATTGAGCCTAATTGGGTCCCTAATTTCCTAAATTATGCATTCTATAGCCCATTTGTACCACTTTCTAAGAAATCGCAAGCATTGAATAAATGCAACCAATTAATATTCTACCCTCGACACTTAATGTCCTGGACAATAGGGCCAAGACCCATTCACCCTAGGGCATATGGGCCCCCCTATTATGTCGAAGACCAATTTTAGACATGTTGGAGTAGCCATTTTAACATTCAAAATTCAAATTGCAAATGTTGGCTATTTAGATTTAATTATTAGGAAATTAGAGAAATACCTATAAATACCTAGTTATTGCATCATTTGAAATCTAAAAAGGGCTATCTAGGAAATCATTGGAGAAATTATTGTCAAGAGCACTATCAAGCAAGTTAAGAGCAACATTTCAGAGCTTTATTGAAACTATTCAAGATCCTAACATCATGTCAAATCTTATGTAAGTTTATGTGTGTTCATGTTATCATTGTTTTGTGAAGGCTAACACATTTGTAGGTATCCAAAGCATTCAAGTAAGAAAGATCCAATACCTTGAAGTGATATGCATGACTTCAATCCTTCAAGGAAGCCATTGAAGGATGGTGAACTACAACACTTTGTGATTTCATCATTCCTTCCTATCATTTTATCCATTTTATTATTGACATTTCCATTGTGGTAGTGGAAAAACTTACACGAGGTTTGACTGAGGCAAGCCCCTAAATGGCCCAACAATTTCCCTCTCTTTGAATGTGTAGATTTTAGGTTTGAAGAGGATTGAAAGGATATTGAAGACAATTCATTTTTTGTTGCATTTGATGTCCTACAACTTGTCTACAAATTATCCAACAATGTTTTAACAATTCTACAACCAAAAATTAGAAGCTCATATTTGTCATAGAGGATCCCAAAAGTAGAGTAGAAGTGTCCTATAAGGACCCATACGCCCTTGGGAAAATCAGTCCTTCTACATAACTTAGACCAAACTTCTAGTGACAAGTACATAGTCTTATGCACTTCCCAAATCTACCTACAAGTTGTTTTAGTTTTTACATTGTCGGGATCTTGCATTTTTCATAGTAGGTCATATAGTCTAATTAGGTTAATCCTAGAAAATCAATTCCAAATCATTCTAATCCTTAATAGGATGGAGATTCAGGCTTGACTGGCTCACCTTCATGGTTGAAAGTCAATCCATTCACCTTGTTAATCTCCATCTTAATGAAACATAGGAAAATACCCACACCACCTAACCATTTGAATCCTAGGTTTACATTGTAGACCTAGGGTTCTCCATTTTTCTTTGTTTCAATCATCATGAAACATTTTTCATGACTTAAAGAGAGGTTGTTATTTTGGCACCATTGAAGGACTTTCTCCAAATTTGCTAATGCTTCTCCATAGGAGTTTCCATAAGTGGTGAAGTGATCCATATATATTTCCATGGAGTCATGTGCAAAGTTTAAGAATATGCTTAGGACAACTCTCTAGAATGTTGCAGACACATTACACAACCCAAGTAGTAAAACTAAATAGGAATATGTACCCCATGGACATGTGAACGTGGTTTTATCCTAGTATTCTAGATCTATTTTTATCTAGTTGTATCCACTAAACCCATCTAGGAAAGAAAAATATTTCTTTCCTACTAGTGAATCTAACACATGATCAATAAAATGAATAGGAAAATAATCCTTCCTTGTGGCTACATTTAGCTCTCTGTAATATACACATGCTCTCCACGTACCTCCCTTCTTAGGTACTATCACTAATGGGGAAATACATTGACTATCTAAGATTGGATAAATGAACCCTACATCCAACAACTTCTATAATTCTATCTTCACTATATCTTGCATAGCTAGGTTCATCCTTCTTTGTGCTTATCTGATTGGTTTGTACCCCTCATTGATGTGAATTCTATGCATACAAAGACTAGAATCTATTCCCTTCATGTCATGATATTCCCAAGTAAATGTTGTTGTGTGAGCTTGCAACATTGCAAGTAATTCAAATTGTTGGGAGACTATCAATTGGTTATTGATATTGAGTGTTCTGTCTGGTTTTATTTCCATGGTTATGGAAGAAGTCATGGTGAAAGCAACATCTAGACCTAATAGGTTAAGGTTACAACTATGTGGAAGTAGTTTATGAAATAATAGAGAAGTAGATTCAAAGGTAACTGTAGGTATATTATTGTGCAATGGGCAATGTAAACATGCTGGATAGTTGTGTTGTTATGGGTCCCTACCATAAGAGTTTTGCATGATATGAGCAATAATTGCATCTTCATCCTAAAATTTAATCATTAGGTTTCATTCTATATTCATGTGTTTATAGGGAGTATTGGTCATCTTCTTCTAGGGTCGGCCAAATAATTTGTTCTAATTCTGTATGTGATTGTGTTGGTAGATAGGGGACCATTTTTTATCACATTCCCATTAGATATTATCATGTTTCTAGATCTACATCCAATAAATGCATCTACAGTGGCTAACCATGGTCTACCTAAGATTAAGAGATATACTCCAAGGTTGCAAAACCATAAAGTCTATTGGATAGTCCCATGAATTCAGTGTGATAACCAAATCCTCAATAATACCCTTTGTTGGATTCCAATTGTGTTTATGGTTTGTCCTTGATGACAAAATCTCTTTCAGTTGGTTCTCCTTGATGATCAGTCTCAGATATAGTGTGTTGTGTACTGATGCCTCGAGTTCAATGTGAAGACAGGTATCTTGTCACATTTATCAGAGGTGGTAATGCGCTTTTGGGCTTCATTCTTAAATATTGAACTTTCAATGGTTCGAGCATCACTGCATTTAAAAAATTGACTTTGGTCAAAGTCATCATCTGCCATCATTCTCCTTGAACATATCGACATGACATTCTCCTTGTTATGGCGATAGAAAAGGATCATATCGGCAAGACTCCTCTTTTTGTTATGGTGACAGCAGAAAGGTCTTTCGACATAAGCTTTTTCTGTCGGTATGTGGTCATTGCGAAATTACCTTGTCTCACTGATCGGAGGTTGAATGGAAGTCTATCGACAAGAGCTTGGCTGTATCAGAATAGGTCTCGGCGAAGTGGTTCTGTCTTACTGAACATCATCTAGGGTTTCACTTCGGCCAAACATAATGATTTCGGTATATAGTCTCTCTGAAGTTTGCTTGTCTCACCGACCGATGCACTGAATGTCTTATCGGCATAAGGTTACTGCTTCGAACGGCGAAATGTTATATCAAATGTGCATTGTCTTGTCGACCGCTGATGAAGAAATACATTTTGGTAAGACTCATATGTTTCGATATAATGTCATAGTGAACCCGTCAAATCTTGGCAACTAAGTCTTGAGGGGCTTTCAGCGAGAGTTTGGTAGTGTCTCAGCGACACCAGATGAAAGGATGACTTTTGGTATGACTCATGCATTCTGCGAGAGGTCTCCTTGACATTGTTATGTCTCGCCGATGGAATACAAATGGTCTCTGTCGGTATGAGAAGTGAATTCTCTTGGTGATCTAGGGTGAGCTCGGGATGTTTCGGCAAAACAAGGGGTAGTCTATATAACGTCTCCCCAACTATGTATTGTCACAGCGACTTGAAAATGACAAAGGCCTTCGGCACAGGTTATGAATTGTCACGACGACAATGTGTATCAAATATCTTTCGGTATATCAAAGTTGATCTATATGATGTCTCTCCGATATCAAAAGCTATAGCGATAGAATAATGGTTTCATTTCAGTGAAAGATCCTTTTTGTCTCATCGACCAGAAGGATGTTGTGAGCTCTCGGCGTGACATTGTGTATTTGGTATGACTTCTCCCGACTCTGGTGGATCTTGGCAAAAGCAACAACTATAAGGTTGTCTGGCAACGTTAAAATTACCTACAGCATAACGTGTCATCGATTGAATTGAAAGGTTGTTAAGGCAAACATTTTGAGCTCATTCTTTTTGTCTGGGTATCGAACCCTAGCCTGGCCGCCATCATGAGAAAGCTTCATAAACTGTTCGCTTCTGTTGTTGCTGACTGTAACGGTTCCTACAGAGGTTTATGGAAGGTTTATTTGGTCCATTTCTATCTGGAAGCTTGACAGTTGATAATGGAGTCATGGGAGTTGCAGATCTATTTGGTACTTTCAATTATGCGTTTCATGCTGCTTATACTGGTTTATGATCACTATTTTCTTTAACTGCTCTCTGCATCTCTGTTACTAATATAACAAATGATGCCCTGACTGAGTATTGTCTTTCATACATTAGATGTTATGATTTTCTGTGGTGGGAAGTTGTGTGTTTTTATGCAGAGAAATGATCTCATAAGTTTCAGATTTGTTGAGAACGGCTCTTAGCTGGGTTGGTTGTTCTGCCGTTACTTCTGAAGACAGTTACCTATCTTTCATGCAAATCAAGATGTATTTATAGAAGCAGAAAACTTAGTTTTCTGTTCGACTGTTGATGTAATTATGAGATTATCATTCCTTGGCTGTATAAAAATATATGGATAAAACTCTGCAATAAAATCTGTATAATAAGATGCAGAGATTGTGAGTTTCTTCTCTATGAGGTATTTTAGGGATTCAATTTTTGAATCTTTAAGGTATTCTGTAGATGAGAAAACAGAGAGATATGTGCTCAACTGAAAACAGAGAAACCCTATGAATCATTATTATTGTTCAAAACATAATTTGAGGGGTTGGTACTCCTTGAGATAGATATCTCTAAATGAGGGGTTGGTGCTCCTTGAGTGGGTGCTCAAAAATCAGCCTATAAGGCATTGTGAACATTGATTATAAGATTAAGCTAGGAAGGCATTTTAGGGAGTGGTTTTTATACCCCAGGAGGGTTTTCCACTGGAAAAATATCGCGGCCTCTTTGTTTCTTCTGTGTTCTTTCTGTTTTACTATGTTGTTGTTGTTTCTTCACGTTGAGTTATTACTTTTCAATTGTTTATGAATGATTACATTCAACTCATGAATGCATTAATCAAAGTAATATTGAGATCAAATTGAGCTATGTTTTTGAATTTTTGAAAATTGGTCAAATCTGTTAAGACACTGATTCACCCCCCCTCTCAATGTCATTTTAACTCCAACAACCCTTTGGCTTAACGATTGACCTATTTGCTAATTATAGAATTATAGGTGCTGGTATGAGATCCATCAGTTTAAGTTGTTATGTTGATTCCCTTGTCATTATATTTATGGTTGCTCCTAAGTCAATTAGAGTATTCTTGATGAGTGTACAATTAATCAGTACATTGAAAAGATGACTCCCAGGGTCTACATACTTTGGGACAACTATGTTTCCTAGCATAATGTTATCCAGTTGTCCTAAAACATGGACAGTCTAGGAGTATTTTATTTTCTTTCCTGAATTTTTGAGGCATAATTCCCTCACAATTTTTGTGTAAATGGGAACTTCTTTAATGACTTAGATCAAGGGTATCTTTACACAAACATTCTCAAGTTGACTCAAGAAATCTGTATAGGAGCGAATTTTCACCCCTTATGCAAATTCCCCTTTTACACTCCCTCACCTTATAAAACCAAATTCGAAGGCAAAAATCCACATCAGCGCGCTGCCTTCATTCCATTTGGAGTCTGTTTTGTGTGTAGGTAGAAGAATAATTGTCGGGGATGCTCACGCAGCGCACAAATTTCCTTGAAAAATTCCTGCATCTAAAGCCTATTGAGGTGTTACACTTCCCATTGGGGTCGACTTGTAACACCCCTCTTCAACCAACCAACCCGAATATGGTCATTTTTCTCATTTTCCCTTCAAATTCACTCTCCATTCCTTCATTTTATCCTTCTAATCATTCAGTTCATCTCTCCAAGCCATTCTCTAATCATTCTACATAGTTTTTCTTGCATCCATCACTCTCGAGCAACACTTTGCACTCCATAGCAGCACCAACAACACTCCATCAACTTCGTAGAGCAAGTGTGGAACAAACACCATTGCAGTAGGGGCTTGAGTCCTCTCATTTTCTCCTCCATTAGCTAGTGAGCTCTTGGTGGAGGTGGTAAGATTTATACTCCTCTCCTATATGATTTGGTTGAGTAGCACATTACTGTTTTGTAGTGTTATTGTGTTCATTTCCTTAATTTTCTTTTATCATACTTTTTCTCCATTATCGCTATCTTAGCTATCTATGGAGGTGGAAACACCAAAATAAGGGTCTGATTGAGGTAGGCCCCTATACATCCACCCAAAAAATTACCTCTTTCTTGTGTGTAAGTGGAAGTATACTTGGAGCTAGCTGGCGAACAGGCTCTTTTGTGAGATCATTCTTGTCACCCTAGCTTTAATCTACTTGCTCTATCACATTCGTTTATATATTTATTATTTCATAGTGTTGTTTTGTTCTCTTAAAAACCATTAGCTAGGTTGCCAGCTTGTTTTTTGGTAGTTCTCATTATACTTTTGGTCCTTTGGTCGTACGAATGCCAGCGCACCTAAGAGATGCCATCGCATCGCGCTATCGTCTCGAAACCGTGCTTTCATCCTTAGGTAGAGAGCTCCCTGAGGTACAGTGTTGGACCTAAAAACCAACTCACCTAGCCCCACTCAGATTTTTGGGTCTATAGAGTGATTGAAGGACCTTATAGTCCTCATCATTCTCGTCCCTCATCTCCTAACACCCCTTTAAGCTGAGGTAAGTTAGGGAAGGCTTTCTCTATTGGCTCTCCGTGGCCTGGGGCCTTGAACATGGTTGGTCCCCCTCACATTTTTGGTGAACTCGATGTGAACCAATATTTGTACATCCGTTGGTGTTGAGGATTTTCCCTTATACCTTGTGATCGTTGTGCCCTTAGGTGTTGTGAAGGTTTATGAGCATCACAACCTAGTCCACAACCTCTAGTATATTGTTAGGAGAAGTATATGACACCTTCTAATGGAGAGGACGACACCTTCCGATGGAGAGGACAAAGGCCACTAATAGTTTCTCTACAAGCCTCTTTGTTGGATCTGCCATTGGTCTTGCCATACAGGAGTAGTTGTCAAGGGGCGAGGTCAGGTTCTTTGATGAGACCGACCACATCCCCAATCCTCCTATGTCTCCTACACCATCGTTGGTTGATGAGCATGAGGTTGTTCACATTCCTTCAGAATATGTCTTTGCCCTCATCAAAGGGTTAGGTGACTTGGAACATCACTTGGAAAGAGACCCAAAGTTGGCTAGGGCCACCCGAGTTATCAATGAACTAGAGTATATGGTGGGAAAAGACCAAACAGGGATAAAACTCTTGGCTAGTCTCTCTAGTCTAATCGATACATGTGCTCCTCCAAGCAATCCTAATATTATACGAGAAGCCACTTTTGAAGATCATGAGAGACAACTAGGAATGTCAATGCCTTCTACATTTGTATACATGACCAATACCGTACCCTCGATCAACATCCCCTCTACCTCTAAGGGATCTAACACTATCAAAGTGAACAAGATCCCCTTGGATTTCAGCTTCACCCCTCCTATATCCTCTAGTGGTGGAGGTTTTGGTGAGATGAGAAGTGAAGGCTTTGGTAGTGGTAGTGGCTTCAGTAGTGGGGGTGGTGCTGGTGGAAGTGGTTCCAGAGGAGGTCATGGTGGTGGATTTGGAAGCAGAGGTGGCTCCGGTAGAGGCCTTACTAGTGGTGGTCACACCGATGGTTCTGGTGGTGGCTCCGGTGGAAATTCTATAGGAGGCTCCTCTAGCCCTTTATCTTCTAATGACCCTATTCTGAACACTCTTCTTCAGAATATGGGTAAGATGCATACCCAGTTAGCAAGTCTCTCCCAACCCTCTGCCCAGTCTATCTTCCAAAACTTCTTCTGGAATAGCCCGTTGTCAGTTGCAATCTTAAACACTCCCTTCCCTCAAGGAATGGAGATTCCTAAATTCAAAAAATATGGCGACAAAGGGGACCCACAAACACATGTGTCCACCTTTAACCCCTTGTGCATAGATTTCTTCCATCACGATTCATTGATGGCCAAAATATTCCCTTAATCTCTTAAGGATACAACACTCGAGTGGTACTATTCCTTTCCTGATAATTCCATTTTTTCATTTGACCAACTTGTAAACCAATTTCTATGACAATTCCAAGCTAACATCGGGCTGAAGATGATGTTTTTAGATCTCGTTTGATGCAAACAAGGTGATAAAAAAAGATTACTGATTTCATAGCGCGGTATTAGGCACTCTTCTCACAAATCTCATAACTGCTACTTGATTCTGATGTGTAGAAGGTATTCATAGGGAACTTGCAAAGGCCTTGGAAGGAAAAGTTTTCCCTTGTGAAATACCCTTCTTTCGTGCATTTGTGTGCAACCCTACGAGAGTATCAGTAGATTGTGGTTTAGTTTGGGGGATCCTCCTCGCACTCCCATTTTGAAGGAAAGTCCATTGTATCAATCTTTGGGAAAGGTAAAGCCATTGTGAATGTGGTAGCTGCTACGGATGACAACAACCTCAAATGCAACCAAAAATTTACAAAGTTAGCTGAATCTTATTCTTCCATTTTGAAAAAGTTAGTGAAGGATAAGATCGTAACCTTGCCAAATGCTAAACCTTTTAGGGAACCGTACCCTAGTTCGTATGATGCAAGTACTTACTGCCAATACCATCAAGTCAACGAACATGATATCGAATGATGTATGCACCTACATCATGAGATACAAGACTGCATCAAGGATGGTACTATTCATCTTGATGGTAGAAAACAAAATACAAATAAATCGGTGGTGAAAGAGAATAGTGAATTGCAGATATACATGGACCCGTTTCCATCACATTCTGCTAACATGATTGTTGATCCCATTGATTCTATCACTCAACCCAAGGCCTATGTTAATATGGTCACGGTTACTTCTACTACACAGCCTGCGACTGGTTTGTCGGATGTGACATTCACTTTGCAGGAATTACCCCTAAATAACAAGCCCTCTTCTCTCTATATTCCTACTCACCTTAATGGTAAAATTGTGACAAGAGTCTTAGTAGACCCCATGAGTCGAGTGAACGTTATCACGAGTGAACGTTCTCACAAAAGAGATGTTGTGGCTTAACTCATTACATAGAAAAGAATACGAAGAAACGAAGTCTACCATTCGTACACATGATGGTCTTTGTCTGAAACCAGATGGATTGATAACTTTTTCCATCCTAGTTGGACCTAGGGCTGTTGACATAGTTTTTGATGCTATTCCGGAGTTGGATCTATTTAGGATGAAGCTAGGCATACCTTGGCTAGCTTCCATGAATGGAATCGCCTTCATTATTCACAATTGTCTAAAGTTCTCCCATGAAGCTGATGTGCATGTAGTGCATGACACTAGATACCAACCTTTGGTGTCCTGTGGGGGATATTCATTAGACCATTTTTGGCCTACCCCAGTTGGTTTGCTTCCTCCAAGAATGAACCTACTTTACAAGAATTATGTGAAGTATAAGACTAGGGGAAAGGGATAGCCAAAATTGGCTCTTCCTATAGCACAACAATCGATTGCCCTCCTTCTTGAAAAGGAAAGGAGAAGATTTCCTCCTCTCAGGATGACTCGTTCGCTCCCCTCACTTGGGAAGAGTATTAGATGAGCAAGCCCAAATTTTACCCGTTGAGTCTAATGATCCCTCCTTGGCATAGACCCAAGATTAGGATATCATACCTCCCTCCTAAATCGCTTGGACCTTGGTACTACCTATATGGTAAAGGAAGAGGTCCTTGTGGAAAGTCCTCTTTGTCTTGACCTCTGCGGCCTCCTACTGCTCCTGCTTGCAAAGTAGTAAACTGGAGGAGGCCCGCTGCCAAGGTACTTGAGTCGACTCCCCCTGTTACTTCTCAACCTGTTCCTCCTGCTCCCATTCAGGAGTCTGTTCCTTTGCCGAAAATGGCTGTAGTGGACATCCCATGATTGAGCAGGAGCCTTCCGTTCCCTCGCAGCCTCTGGCCTCCGGTTCAAAGATTCACAAAAACCGCCTTGTGTGTGAGCACAAGCACCGGCGAAAGGATCTCATGGATGAGAAAACCATCTTACAAAGGAAGGAAGAGATGACCCCTCTTGTATCAAGGCATCCTACCACGTCCTCTCTTCTCCCATCTCCTTCCATTTAAACCAACTTTGTATCGCTTCCAACTTTTGTTGCGAGTGCGAATGTGCTTGACCCCAAAAAGGTGCAGGTGTGGAGCCACCTCTGTTGATGTCCCTTCTAGATATCTCGCCTTTCCCAAAACCTATAGATATGACTAACACCTCGGTCGTATCTACTATAGTTCTCTCCTCCTCCTCTTCCTCCACACTTCTCGCCTCATCTGTGGGGAGTTCACATCCTCTGACGAAGCAGAAGGTAGAGAGTGGTCCTTCCAACAATGAAGGACATAAGGGGAGTCCACCTTCTCTGAAAGGTGGTCCCATGCTAACTTGTTCTATCTTAGTGACAAAACCAGTCTTGGCTTCCCCTGAGTTTGTCACTGCTCCTGAATCACTCAATAAACCTAGCGGTGAATCTCAGGCACAACCTTCTCCATCCATTGAGGTAAAACATAACACTTCTGTTAAGTGTATGTTTAACTCTTTGGATGAGGTTTCGGCCTTGTCGGCGATCTTCGCAAAATCGCTAGCCTTAGCTCCACAAGAGCTCAGTGGAGAGGACCTTGTAGGGCCCTCTTCCTTATCCCTTGTTGAGGGAGGGTTGGACGCTCCCCCTCTTAACATCCAACCACTGTAGGCTCATCCTCCTTCCCCCTACGATGATCTAGAGTGGGATGTGAATGACCTCTTGGTTGATCAGTGTTAGGAGGAGGCCTCTTATTTACCTTTAGATTAGATGTGTGTGTGTGTTGTGATGTGTTCCCTTGTGATCATGTTATGTGTGCTTAGATGACCCTCGTCACTATTGATTGCTTGGATATAAGAGGCGTGGCACGTGTCATAAACCTTCTTCTATTTATATCATCATTCTTCAATGTTTGTGCTTATTTTTCAATAGATTGGAGATGAAGCAAAGCATCGGGGGAATTTAGGCTTCCCTTCCATGTTGAACCAATTTTTTATTTTTACTTTGTCTTCTCATGCATTCTTCACATGGTCGGATATAGTAGGGGGTTGATGAAAGTTAATTTATATACTATTACTATACATACATATATTCCCCGAGCAATTCTGACCTTGAAATATGGGCTACCCTTCAATCACTGTGTTTATGTTCTTTTTCTTTTTTCTCTTTTCTTATCTCTCTCTTCTTTTAGCGAGTTTCCCTCTCATGTGTGACAAATCCATTCCATGACGCTTCAATTTTTTAGAAAATGTATTTGTTGCCAATGGATCTTTTCTCGAGAATCTTTGCAAGCTTTTTTCAAGAATCGCATTCTCAACTTGGAGCCCTAAAGGAACATGTTTTCTTCATCATGGGTTTGTAAAGAAATAACTTGAGAACCTTTCCTTTGATGTGGGAGTAGCTTTGATCTTCCCCTCGTGAGGGGGCATTTTCTTCCTTTTGAATTCCTTGATGAAGTGAAAATCTTTCAAAAGGATTCCTTGATGATGAATCGATTTGAGAAAAATGTCACGTACTTTCCAAACAATGCTGCTTCCCTTGAAATTGGACCTTTCTTCCGTTGGGTTCTCAAAGGACCCTTTCTTTCAACCTATTAGCGGTCTGTGTGATTGTACGCTTACTTTGTAAGTGGCGGCTTTAAAGCATGTTTTATCGCGAATTAAACATGTTGCTTTTCTGAGAATCTTTAGTGAGAGCAGCTTTCCGACTCTATAGAGTCCCCTTCCTTTGGTTTCCTCCATGTGATAGATCTTGGGTGATACCTCCCTGCAAGTTTGTAGGTTTGTGGGGCACTTCTTATGAGCTTCCTCCATGCGAGAGATCTTGGAGGTCGCTCCCCTGTAGGTTTGAGGGTCTGTAGGGTGCTTTCTTGGGGTATCCTTCATGTGAGAGATCTTGGAGGACACCTTCCTTGTAGGTTTGTGGGTCTACAAGGCACTTTTTCTAGGTTTCCTTCATGTGAGATCTTGGAGGACACCTTCCTTGTAGGTCTATGGGTTTGTAGGGCACTTTCCTGGGTTTCCTTCATGTGAGATATCTTGAAAGACACCTTCCTTGTAGGCCTACAGGTTTGTAAGGCACTTTTCCAGCTTCCTCCATGTGAGAGATCTTGGGGAATGCTTCCTTACAGGTCTACGGGTCTGTAAGGAACTTTTCTGGGTATCCTCCATGTGAGAGATCTTGGGGGACACCTTCCTTGTAGGTTTGCGGGCCTGTGAGGTGCTTTCTTCTTGGGGCTTCCTTCATGTGAGAGATCTTGGGGGTTGCCTCCTTGCAGGTCTGCGGGCCTATAAGATGCTTTCATTCTTTAGCTTCATAGTTCTGTGGGGCCATGAAGTCCTTTTCTTACCCTATGATCTCGAGTTTTCTAGATCATGGTCTGCTTCCTTGACGGTTCAGGTATACATTTCTAACCCTACTACTTCTCTAATCTACTTTATTGAAGCACTCATTAGTATTCATGCTTGCTAAAGTGGGGGAAAAATGTATAGGAGCGAATTTGCACCCCTTATGCAAATTCCCCTTTTACACTCCCTCACCTTAGAAAACCAAATTCGAAGGCAAAAATCCACATCAACCTGCTGCCTTTGTTCCACTTGGTGTCTGTTTTTTGCGTCATCAAAAGAATAACTGTCGGGGACACCCGATTAATGGAACATGCGCACAATGCATACATCCTTGGCCAGTTCCCTACATCTAAAGAAGCACAGCCAGAGGCATTACACTTCCCATTAGGGTCAATTTGTAACGCCCCTCTTCGACCAACCAACCTGAATATGGCTGTTTTTCTCATTCTCTCTTCAAATTCACTCTTCGTTCCTTCATTTCATCCTTCTAAGCATTCAGTTCATCTCTCCAAGCCATTCTCTAATCATTCTACACAATTTTTTTTGTATCCATCACTCTTAAGAAACACTTTGCACTCCATAGCAACACCAACAACACTCCATCAACTCCATAGAGCAAGTGTGGAACAGACACCGTTGCAGTAGGGGCTTGAGTCCTCTCATTTTCTCCTCCATTAACTAGTGAGCTCTTGGTGGAGGTGGTAAGCTTTCTACTCCTTTCCTCTACGATTTGGTTGAGTAGCACATTACTATTTTGTAGTGTTATTGTGTTCATTTCCTTCATTTTCCTTTATCATACTTTTTCTCCATTATCGCTATCTTGGCTGTCTATAGAGGTGGAAACACCAAAATAGGGGTTTAACTAAGGTAGGCCCCTATATAGCCACCCAACAATTTTTCTCTTTCTTGTGTGTAGGTGGAAGTATACTTGGAGCTAGCTGGCGAATAGGCTCTTTTATAAGATCATTCTTGTCATCCTAGCTTTAATCTACTTGCTTTATCACATCCGTTTATATATTTCTTATTTCATAGTGTTTTTTTGTTCTCTTAAAAACCATTAGCTAGGTTGCCGACTCATTTTTCTAGAAGTTCTCATTGTACTTTCAATCCTCTAGTTGTACAGACGCTAGCACACCTGAGAGACGCCAGTGTGCTAGACTGTCGTCTCGAAATCGTGCTTTCATCCTCAGGTAGAGAGCTCCTTGAGGTATAGTGTTGGACCCAAAAACCAGCTTGCCTAGCCCCACTCAGAGTTTCGGGTCCGCAAAGTGATTGAAGGACCTTATAGTCCTCATCATTCTCGTCCCTCATCTCCTAACACCCCTTTAAGCTGAGGTAAGTTAAGGTAGCCTTCCACTCTTGGCTCTCTGTGACTTGGGGCCTTGAACATGGTTGGTCCCCCTCTCTTACAAAATCAAATTCTAGTTCAAAATGAAAATTAATTTGGGCTGTCAACCTCTTTGGAAATGATGGTTCCTTATTTGTGATGTCTGGATGTAGTCTAATTTATTCAAGTTGTTTTATTGAAATCGATAGTTTCTATTGATGGTTCCTCATTAGTAAATTATGTAATATGAGATGTTGGTCCAAAAAGCATTCTTCCTGAATGTAGGTGGACATCACTAACCTCAACCCCATAGGTTGGGTATTGGATAAGTTTGTTAGTGTAATCTTGCTGAATAGGATTATTGTTAAGGTTTGGTCTCAGTTGAGTAGATAATTGTGGTGCTCTTGGTTGTGTTGGGGTAGATATGGTTGGGTTGGGCATTATGGCTAGTTGTTTTGGTTGCAAGTAGTTGACATTTTAGTTCTCCCACTATTGGTTCCCACACCATTGTCTTGGCCATTGGTTTTGAGAGGTCTGCCATTGTGGATTGTAGTTTGGAGCTTGATATGGTTGGTGTTACCATATCCCCTATTGTGGAGTCCAATTAGATGATTGGGAAATCAACCATGGTTGATTTTGCATGTTGTTCTAGGGTTGATTATTCCAATTAGGGAAGTTTGTATTGACCCCAAGAAAGGACATATTATAAGACAAAGGATCTTGGGGCATACTTTGTCTTTGTTTCCATGGTTTTCACTAAGCAATATAGAACACTTGGCATTCTCCATCCTTTAGGGTACAAAATTCAAATTTCCCTTGCTTCTCCTTAGAAATACTGGCAATATTTTTGCACTTAAAATTGACCATTTTCTAGCAGTGATTTGAACAATATCCAATAAGAGCAATCTCTGCCTCCTCTTGCTCCTTTTTCATGTGTAGAGTATCTAATTGGATCATTAGATGGTTTATTATATCCTCCTTCATTTTGGCCAGAAGGTTGTTGAGTTCCACCCTAGAAACACCAATGGATGTTTTGGTGGAAGAGAATGATCTAACAACCTTGGTCTTCTTCATAGATGATCTTGAGTAATTTCTACACACCTGGCATATTTCCTCAAAAGGTAATTAAGAAATGTCCCCTACTTCAATGAGATTTAGTGCATCCATACAATCTTCATTTACCCCTGCAAAAATACTAGTTTTAGGTATTTTGGGGAGAGCTTATTCTAATGTGAATTTTTAAGAGAGAATTAGAACCTCTCCACATAATCTTCAAGTGGTTCTTCTTCCTTTTGTGACATTTTGAAGATGTCATCTCTCTTCATGTCTGCTCCTCGACAATAATCCTAGTACCTTTACAAGAATTTCTTTTTTGTTTTTCCCAATTTGGCATTGCATTTCTTCCTAGCCCCATGGACCATCACAAAGAAACATCTTTCAATGTGGCCAAGAAGAGTTTCAGCCTATGAGTATCTATGTTGTAGTCATAAATTTTGTATAAAACATCAAACACAAACAAGAACTTGTTTGAGTCTTCCATGATTAACGCGTAGAAATTGGGCGAGGTTGAAGGAGTTATATTCTTGAGGGCAGATACTCGTTCTTGGTTTGTAATTAGGAATTCAGATATAATAGGCTCTGTTGGGTTGTTGACTGCCTCTTCTGCCATGATGTCAAGATTCCTTATGAGAATTCTCCCTAGACCTGGAGCAACTACTAGTGTGAGGGGTATTTCTATATTGTTGATTCCCTCAGTTGGTTCCTCACTTGCACTGACATCTTCAAATTCTTCTTGGTTCGAGGGGATAAATCTTTCCAAAGCGTCTCTCTACCTCCACATACAATAGTATATTGAGATTTTGGTGGCTTCTCCTACACATTTATAGTGAGTAATTTGGGGTTGATTTGTAAAATATGTCAATCCTAATTGCTGTAAATGAGATCTCCTAATTTATGATTCAAGTAATGTAAATAAATTAAAATATATTTAGGAATTTTGAACTTAGCACCATCCTTAACAGTGACACCAAAAAAAATGTAGAGCTTCTCCTATGTACAATCAACTAATGTATATAGCATACATACAACTTAACAGACCAACAAATCCCAATTTAAGCAATACATTGTCCTAGAGGTGCTTCATTTAAATTATCAACTAGGGAATCATAATCTTGAGATGATTTTGGCACTATATGTGCAACTGAGAATCCTAAACCTTCCTAATCAGTTGAGTATAGAAAAAGTAATAGAAGCAATTCTAATTAAAGAAAACTTAACTAAAATAAATTCTACATAAAAATAGAATTAAGTGAATCATAATTATTGTAAGTAACTGTAATAACTACTATAGTAACTATTCCTACACAAACTGTAACTAATCACTTTCTATGTTGCAATGTGATTCAATAACAATTAATTGTTTATTTAACAACTTGACATAATGTGAATCAAAAAATATAATTCAGAATTTAACTAATAATATAAACTAACAGATTTTATAGTATCTCAAGTGGCCCTTGCTTGAGTTGCTGCAATCCACAATGTCTTTCTTCAAATATTAACTCAAAGATTCATGGAAATTGGTGTCTTCTTCTTTATTTTAGTTCAAACATACAAAAGCTTAAAAATAAAGTATCTGATAACAAGAATTGTAGACACGTCAAATTAGCATTATGCATCACATACGCTCATCAAATAAATAAATCAAGTTTATTTGTCAATCTCCTAAAGTCATCAGCCTAAATCAAATAAATCAAACTTGATCCTATCATCATCTCTTTGATTAAATAAATCAATCATTTATTTAATTAAATCTCATATCATCATTCATCTCCCTTTGATTTGATTTAAATCCCTAAATCAAGTCAAAGTGGTCAAATCAGCCTAATCATCATCCTAGCTAATTAATCTTGATCTAATGATAATCTCATCCCACTTGCATTCTCTAGATTTGGCCACTTGCACATGAAATTGCAATTAATTGATTTATCAAAATTATTTATTTTCAACTTGGCATAAAGGAAGAATATTCTCCAAGTTTGAATTTCCCCCCAAGTGGACATGTACACCCAACAAAGCATTTATGAGGCCTTACATGTCTCTTACATGTCCCCTTCCAAAGTCAAACTCAACATTCATTGCTCAAATTCAAATTCAAATTCTCCCTCTCATGGGCACTCTTCCCAAATCTTGCACAACCATTGACCAATCACATGATGACAAGTGTCCTCCTATCATTGGCAGAATCTTTAGTCCCACATTGGTCCCTCTTCAACACTCAGCATTTGAAAATCTTTAAATAAGTGCTTCATCTTTGAGCAACTCCTCCACAATTTTATGCAAGGTTACTCTCTTCATTTGATATTTGATCTTGTTCATCATCACTCCACCATCATCTATAGCAATTTCATCATTTAGCTTATCAATCAAGGATTGGGAAAGGGTCACTAGCACATGTGACACCAATCCACTATGGGATAGGTTTAATGTCATGTTTTTATATGCTTTTATTTGGTTTCTATTTGTTTCACTTATGGCATGATTAACATGGCTTATTATTCCATAGGGATGTTGAAATGTTGCTTCATTTTAAACTAACCATTTGCAGATTTCAGCATCCACAAAATGGCGCTAGAAGGAGGGCACAATCTATAGTCTTTGTTTTTGTTCGACTTTGTTTATTTCATGCATCAAACAGAAAAATAAAGTCTATATATATATATATTTTATATTGATCACTACAATCGAGAGGAATATAAAGTCTTTGTCTCTTGTTAAGACTATATTTGCTTCAGTGCACCAGATCCATGGAATGAATCATGATATTAGCTTTTGTTATTCTAGTTGCCTGAAGATTAATGGATCTCCACTATTTCTGTTTCTTTTATTCATTCTAATGTTGTGGTAGACATTTCCTAATGCATAAAAAATGAATAATAGCTTATCTTCATTCATTCTTACTGAAGCGCTCTTTCTACGTGATATTATGTATGATCGGTGTTTTCATCATTGTATCTCCCTATCACTTGCTTCAGGATGATTTAGTTACTGGAAAGAACGTAGAGAGAGATTTGATCAAACTTCTCTGCGCACAAGTTTCCTTTGTGATTGGCCTCGTCCTTTCCTAGCGTCACAGGCTATGTTCTTCCCCTTTCATCATCTGTGAGTCCCTTTTTCTCTGAGCCTTTGTTAAGCATGTCAGGACCTCCTCTTCTTGCGTAGATCGTTCCATCACACATAGCAGCTGCTCACAGTTTGAAGATACCTTCCTCCCTGCTCACTGTTTGAAGATACCTAGAATAGTGCAGGACTGTGTCGCAGCACAATACAGTCACCAGTCAATGCCTTGACAGAGAATAGAGCACCACCCACATTCAAGCCTCTTATGGGCTAACTCCATACCTTGCCATTATACTCCTACTGGGTGACTGCACCTGGTCATAAACTGGGAATTCTATCAAGCAGTTCACACATGTTACCTATGCCCTGCTGTCAAACATTTCGCGCGCCCTGTCTCTGTTGTTACGTTCAACTATCAAACAGTTCAAACGCCTTGTCTATCCTTCCACATTGTGCATATATATGCACTAGAGCATTTGATATGCCTTGATTTTCTTACATAAGAACTCCCATTTGCTGAGCGGCCTTAAACACTTTCAAGCAAATGTAATTGGCAGATGTAAAGCCAATTTCTGCAAACTTTACCAGCATCTTCCTTGGCTGCGCGCAAAAGGGATCATTCATGTCGAAAGAAAAATTGTACCAACTACTGCCTGCGCACTATATTCATTTCACCTAGACTTTTGGGGTCTTGCATGCGAGTTAAGGAGGAGAACAAGGAAACATCAGAAGTTGAAGCAGCATCTCGCCAGATAGGAGAAAAGAAAGGAGCCAAAATTATGTACAAGCGGAATGACAAGAAAAGCGGCTCTACACCTATGCATAGCATTAGTACACCTGCCAACTGCAATCTTTGATATTTATGCAATCTTTGATTTTTTTGAAAAAGTTTCCAGTTGATTGATGTATTGCGCAGGGTAGATAGGATCATATTCTTTTTGAACAAATCATAACACCTGATCCTTTCTAGTGCATTGATTACTTGATGCAGGGCGTCCCCAAATCTATGCTTGGTCGGTGGTTTAGATCTCATATTTATTGTGTTGGTAGTACGTTTCACATTAGATCTCGTATTCATTGTGCTGTTAGTATTCTCTATACATAATGTTTGATTTTAAAAACTGCCATATCTCTTAAGATCTTCATGACTGGTGAATAGTGTTATCAAAATTTTAAATTCAATTGAGAGCATCAAATTTGTCTTTGTCTGCTGGCAGCATTAAAGTGTAGAACTATTAGTTCAAGATTTTTTATGCAGCTTTTGACAAAACCGCAGGGTACGAAGACATTTGTTTATTTCTTTTGACACAATCCATCGTGGAATTTTTTTGAAAACAATGAAGAGGGGCTAAAATGGTCTATCGTTCTTTTTTTGCTGTTTTTTGAGATCTTGCTGACTTTGAAGAATTGATTACTTATTCCTATCAATCTAGGAATATATTAGATGTTCTTTATATTTCATTTTAATTTTGGCAAGAATGGATTATTGGTAAGGGAGATTTTTTTTTTTCTTTTCTTGGTTGTCTTGACTAATACTTACTTTAAAAACTTTGCTTTTATTGAAAATCAAGATCTATATTAATGCTTTATCACTTGAAATATTTTTTTTACTTGAAATTCTTGAGAAACAAATTTAATCAAACTCAATTTTTATATAATTGTCTTTTGTTTTTATAGGTACAAACGAACAACGAAGGCAAAAAGGTACAAGGGAAAGCAAAGGCGAAAAGGTACAAAGCGAAGGAGAAGGCTATCAAATGAAAACCAAGGAGGGGAAATTCTTTTTTGAAAACACAATGTGTTTTTAAACACTTTAGTGTTTGATCAACACTACTTCACGAAATTGTTTATCTTTCGTTTTAGAACACTAATTTTCATTTGGGTCTAAAACGAACAATTTGATTTTCATTGCAAAGGACTTAAAATGAATCTTAGGACAAACTTACTAGATTTCGTTTTGGGCTAAAAATTGGACAAACAAAACTCACACTTCATTTTGATGCTTAAAACGAACTCACAATTGCTTTGAAGCCTATAAAACAAACAAGTGCTTGAATTGTGTGATTGTCTTTTGAGTACGTATCCTCTCCCCTTGCGCTTCGTGCGATCTAGGGTGCAAGAGAAACACTCAAAATACATTTTATTGCTTTGAAACACTTCAATTTGGGCTTAAAAATTGAACATCTTGTGCGAGTGTGAGTAGTGGCATTCTCTTTCTTTGTGCCATCTCGATTGAGTTCTTGTGTCTTTGCTTGCTTTTGTTTATCTTGTGAGGGTGGGAAAAAGCACTCACCCAAGCGACGACCTCAACGGTAACACTCTAAAAGCCAAGAGTATTTCCAGCCGGGATATAAATGAGGGTTTTGGTTAAACGCCATAATCACCTGTTGGCTCCGACAAGATGGATCCGGAAGGGACTCTTGCCGTATGGGTCAATCTCCACGACGAAAAGTCTCTTACTTAGAAACCTTGTGCTAGAATTTTCCAAAATCCTTAATCTATTTGTTGGTGCAAGAACGGTCATTCTCAAGCCACCCCACACTCTTTCGGTCTTCTAGGAGAGATGGAAAGCACGCCATGGGAGTTTCATGGGTGTTGATGCTTGGCTGGCCCCGATTGACGTTAATGAGCCGTGGAGGGGAGCCAGTGGGGTCAAGCATCTAACCATCCGCTAGAGATAAGCGTAGCTAGACTTGTCCAAGTGGGAATCCAACAAATATTGTCTTACACATCCATAGGGCTTGTAACTATTCTTTGTTTGAAAACATAGTGTGTATTCGAAAACATTTTGCAAACAAAAATTCAACATGATTCTCAAAATTTCAAACCCTCTTGAAGACAAATATCATTGACTGAATCCATATGCTATTGCTTTCCCTTGGGATTCACGTCCTTAGAGGTTCCTAAGCATTGGATTATACCTCAATTTGTCTTCTTGAGTAAACAATAGGAAAACCTTGCCTTAAGTTCATTGAATTTCCACATAAAATATTTTGTGGGGTTTAAAGAAATTAAGACATTGGACATCTTAGTTTGAAACTTTAATCAAGAGTGTGTTTGTGGTAAAAAGAATACACTAAGAAAAGATAACAAATTGGACCCCACACATGTGCTTGATATCTCTTGGTAATATTGGTCTTTTGATTGCTCTTAGAGAAAAGTGTGTTCTTCAATACCTTGGCCTAGTAAACAAAATCTCTCTAAGTCTCTTAGGATCATCAAAACTTTCATCTATCTTCCAAACATTCAACAATCCATCTCACCAAAACAACTTTAGATCTTTGCAAACACAATTCTAGACTTGGGTACATCCTTAAACCAAATCAAAGTCAATTGTTTAATTAGGTGTGTGGGAATGCATCCTTTCTCATACATCTAATTGAATTAGCAAACCTTTTGAACAAGTTAATCCTAAATATAACATCCAACATCTTAGGGTTTACAAGTTCATCATCCACATCAAACAATCAAAATCAAAATCCCTAAGTCTAGCATTGATCCAAAGTCCCTAAACGTTCAACACTCATATCATTTACACATTTCATCCTCCATCTCATCATAGTTCCTAAGAACCTTAGAGGTCACTTTTGCTACAAGATCAAAACACAAGAAGAACATGGAATATAAACTAGATTCATACATCATGAGCAGTCCAAACCAACCAAACTATCGAAACCTCACGAAATCATGGGATTATGGAAACTCACATCCATACATAGGATCACTATCTCCTACGAATATCAATAGCACAACGAATGTGAGTAATCCCAATCTGAATTTTGGAACACATCTCTCCATGATAGATTTAAATCAAAGTCCAAACTTACAAGTCTATCCTCCAAACAATCAATGCATGAGCCTTGAAACGAACAATGTCATCCCATCAAATCCCTACTTACCAAATGTGGATGTACCCAGTGCAAGTTTTCGAAACATGAATCCTAACTCAAAAAACTTTGGAAAAATGATTCCCAATACCAACAATGTTCATCCTATCATGCCAAATCTGAACATCATCCCAAATCAAAACGTCATCCAAAATCCATTCGTCCATGATCCCATTCAAAAACGACAAGCATACATGCCAAAACTACTTGAACACAAGCCAAATCAACTATCTCAAGTGAGTCAAGATCAAAATCAAGAACAAATTTGGCAAGATCAAATTACAGAACTTTCCAAAACAGTTGAGGCATTGCGCCAAGGGAAATCTCCACCACCATTACCCATATCAACATCATTCCTTGGTTTAGGGCTCCCCCCTTTACCTAACACCAATCACGCCATCCAAATCAATCCACCTAACATCAATCAAACCATCATGTCAAATCCTTCAAATATATCATCGACATTGCACCAACAAATGGTATCTAATCAAACAACAACGTTGATCCCAACCAATCAAAATACGGTCTCCCAAAGACCTATCACCTCGGTCATTCCAACCATCACTATCCCTTCAATCATTCCAACCACCACTATCATGCCCATCACATCTCAACCCCTCACTACCATGATCGCTCCGAGCATATCTCAAACACTTGTCACTACATCCAACATGATTTTGAATCCACCACCACCCCCACCACCACCAATTTCCACCACATCAATCCAATATGACGCGACATTACAAGCTGCTTTTCAAAAGGGATTCCAACAATATCTAGCCATACAACAAGCAACACAAGTTCAACAAGTGCAACAATCCTTTCAAGTTGCCCAAGCCTCTCAAGCTACCCAACCAACACTAGCACAAACACAAAAGATGACAACTATTGAGAACAAAGATCAATATCACTCCATCATTGAATACCTTGAAGTTGTGTCTATTCCATCCAATGATCAAATGAACATATGTCAAGAGTCACTTCTCAATCATGATCAAAATCCACCAACAATACCCAACAATGATCCAATTCCACAAATGTCAACATCATTTGACCCTATGGTTGAAGACATTAGAAATCTCTCTACCGTAATTGTTGAAAACAATGTTCAAGATCTATCCATCAATAAAGATATTTTCGCTTCATCCAATGAGGCATCGACCAATGATCATGTTGAAAATGTATCTACATCACCTAATGAGGTAGAGGGCATATCTCAAGAATTTATTCTAAAGTATGATCAATGTCTTTCACCAAAGTATAGCAATGGTCCTTTCCAAGACATATTGACATCCTTTGACCTCATGATTGCCGATATTGAAGGAATCTTCAACTTGACACCTGATCCAAGTCCACTCAAAGATCACGTAGATATTAAGCCACTTTCCATGCATAATGAAGATATCCAAGAGCCATTTGTAAGCATTCCATCCTTTGAAACTGACCCATGTCAAGAACTTGATCCAAAGCATGTCGAAAGCAACTCCGAAATCATTCAAGATCAAGAATTTGTATCTTCAAGATACTACAATCATCTAATGGACACTCTCCTATCTATGCAAGATGATCATATCCATACTCCTCCATCTACCCTTAGATGCTTTCTACAGATGGGCACGTAGATGATCTTCATCTAGAACAAGATTTTGTTACACAAAAAGAGCAGATTCTTAACTCCTACAATCAAACGGAGTTGTCAACATCAGGATCAAATATGTCCCAAACTCAGATTGAGGACATCATGAATAAAGATATCCATCATTATCCACTCAACAAAACAAGTCAAATAGAACATCCAGAGTTAGCAGAGCAGCAAATTGAAAGAATGTCAACTACGGTGGCCATTTGTCAGAACGTGTTTACTAAACAAGACATCTCAAAACATACAGAATCAATGAATAAAGGTGATACTATCACCATACTGGGGGCAACTTCGTCTCAAGCAAACGTCAACATAGGGAGCATGAAGAATCCTTATGGTGAAACCATTGCCAATACCACAACCAGTCATGTCATGAATCGTCATCCACCCATCACCCCATCCATGAATTGGGACCAACGTCAAAAGAAAGATTTGAACCAAAGTACGAAGAATGTTATCAAAGCAAAAGAAGCTGATAAGCATAATGGACAAATCAAATATGCATGGATACCAAAAAATACAAAGAAAGATCATCCCTATCAAACTCCATCAGTCAAAGAAACTGTGGGGAAAACTAAAAGAGGGAAAGGTATCCATCAAGAATGTCCGCAAAATCAAAAGCAGACTTTTCAAGCAACGTACAAAGTGTATCAAGCAGTTGGTCCTAATTCCACGCACACTTTCATATCCACCCATCATTGCTCATCTTCCCAAGTTTGGAGAGTCAAAGGTTCCAAACTGTCAACCAATCCATCTCTTATCCCTAAACGCACTCCATCCACGCCTCCACGCATGATATCCAATTCTCAAATTGACCATGTATTGGCAACAACCCTTCATCATAAGGATTCTGAAGGCACTTTATCGCGATGTGCGCACCAAGACAAAGTTAACTCCGGTATCAATGAATCAGATCAGAAATCTCAAAAGTTGCATTCAAGTGCACGTATCTTAGCAAATCAGCTCCTTCAGGTAGGATATCGATGGCACATCATGACAGGGGCATCTACATCAGCGACACCCTGTGGTTCAGCATAAATCTTTCAAAAAAATCAAAAAAATCAAAAAAGTAAAAAATCCAAAAAAATTAGAAAAAGGATTGAAAATAGTAAAGATAAAAAAATCGTCCTCTAGTGAAAACCGCATGGGCGGCGCTTTGGGCAAGACCATGATGAAAACCTGGCAAACAGGCATCATGAGTAGAATCGAGCATCTACGTGCGCTAGTTCAGTTGAAAGCATCTTATCCCACCCGTAATAAATCAAGCATTCCATCCATCTTATCCGTAATAAATCCATCCATCCATGAACCATTTATCCAATCCATTCACATCTATCTGCATCCGTCATCTTAGTTATTTTGATCTTGATGACATTTTGGGGCATGCTTTATGCTTGCTTACGGTAAAACATCTTGACATGGGTCATTTTCATCAATCCTATCCTATGCAGTATTATCTGAGCCATGAAGCATTATGAGCATTCTTTATCCGAACATCTCATCTTATTACAAGATAATCCGTCGCATCCTTTGCGTGCTTACCATATCCATCCATCCATACACTTATCTGAGCATCCATCCATTGCACTCCATACATTGCTAAACATTGGGGGCAGATATGTACATCTTGCTTCAGGAGTAAATCTTGGTCTATGTCCTCCAACTTATGTGGCGATCCAAACATTGGAAAACATGAAATAAAATTGGTCAAAGCATCTACAATCCAAAATCCAAATCATAGCCAATGGCATATTTTGACCAGAAAACATTCCTTATCAAGCGTCATCTATCATCAAACATCAATCAAAACAATCGATATCAGTTGCATCTAACGCACCCTCCAAATGCCACATCAAATCATTCGAAACAACTTTTGTTCCAAATCAAGCTTCATCAAACATGATCAATCAAATCCAATCAAAAAAATCATCTCGGGATATCCTTGTGTTGCTTAACACTATCCTTGCATTGTCGTGTATCCTCGACAATGTTATCATTATCAATCCAGTCCTTGCATTGTTGTGTATCCTCAACAATGTTATCATCATCAATCCCATCAAATCCTTGTGTTGCTTAACACTATCCTTGCATTGTCGTGTATCCTCGACAATGTTATCATTATCAATCCTGATCAATCCAGTCCTTGCATTGTTGTGTATCCACAACAATGTTATCATCATCAATCCCATCAAATCCTTGTGTTGCATAACACTACCATTGCATTGTTGTGTATCCTCAACAATGTTATCATCATCATCAATCCATCGATCTGATCCATCAACCTTAGCTTGGTTTTCAACAAAATCCCAAACAAAGCACTGATATCACATCCATATCAAAATCATCCAAAACATATCAAAGTCAAAAACCTCAAAAGCGAAACATCGAAAACATTGAAGTCAGTTTCACGATGCGGGCAAGCGTGGGCGGGCTGATCACACGGTCAGTAGGACATCAAAGATCCAAAACGTTTCAAAGGCGTAAGGAGTCAAGAGGCAATTTCAAAACATCCAAAGTCCAAGAGCGTTCGAAAGGCATCAGATAGGAACGTTTCAAAGGCATCAAGGGTCCGAAGGCTTCAAAGACGTCAAGGAGTCAAGAACGTTTGACATCAAAGATCAAAACGTTCAAAGACATCAAGATCCAAAAGACGTTCAAGACATTTAAAGGTCCAAAGGAGCATTTCAGACATCCAAAGATCCAAGAGACGTTCAAGAAATGTCAAAGTCCAAGGAGTAGGAAGATCAAAGTCAAGGCATCGCCAGGGTCAAAACACTTGAAAACGACCTCCAAGACATTCCAGGAGCATCGAAACGTCCAAATGTTTGAAAAAATCATCAAATTTTCATCTAAGCACCTGCAATAATCAATCATCCATAATAACTGATCTCCATCTTCGTCCTTTGGCAACACAAACAGAAACAATCACAACAGTTAGCAAAAGCAAAACTTCAATCGTAAAATCAAAATCCAAACAACGAACCATTGAACACAAAATCAAACTCTTGATCAGTCGCAAACATGTCAGTCGACCTTATATCAATAGCCTATCAATCAACTTATCAAACCATCATCATCCTATACAATGCATGTCCTAGGATATATCGTTCCGACAATGGGCATCATTTTGGATATCACTTGGATTCCTATCCTATCAAAACACATCCCTTTGGCTGAAGGTATGAAGAACATTGGCTTGTTTGTGTACTTGATCTTTTCTTTGATTTATCTTATTAAATGTTCAAGGACCTCTTGATATCCAAGCGAAGGATTTAGAGATAGGAATGGGGACGTAATCATTATCTTTTGTCTGGCTGTGCTTGTTGGATGCTCTTGTAATATAACTTGCGAATACTTGCTTTGTTGGTATGCCCTAGCAAGGTTTCCATATGTCAAGTGTGAACAAGAATACTCCTATCTTTTGTGAGTCAAAGTCCATCACACTAGGTACAACGCCATCCAGTTCTTTATAACTTGATGCATCGTATTAGGGCATGTTATCAAACATAAAGTAAGTGACCCTTTGAAAATCCCAATCCTTGATAAGCAAATCATCATCATTTATCATCATCATCATCTATCATCATCATCTCTAATAAAGTCTCGACCAATCATGGACTTGTTGGATCCTCTTGTCATCATCTAATTTCTTCATTTTCCGCACTAACATCATAGCACAAATAGTTAATCATCATCACCAATGCATCCATCGTGCATCCATCATGCATCCATCCATCCTACATCCATCATGCATCCATCCTACATCCAAAAAACTATCAGCATATCACATATCATCCATATCATACATCATAGGAAACATCAATCATTTCACATGCATTGCATAATCATCATCATAATATAGATCTTTTAGTCTCTCATAAATCATCCATTGCATAATCATAGCATATAACATCATCCATCTCATCCATCTCACATCATATCATCATTTAAGTTGTTTAGGATAATATAGATTTGTTATTCTAAGCATCTTAAAATCATCTCATTTGCATCATCGTCCATAACCATCCATTTTTGAACCTCTTTATCGCGAGATCGACCCTCAAATCGAATCTTTCGCTCGATCTCTCGAGGGGGCAATGTACCAGTGTACTTCTTTCCGCTGGGGCATCCAAAAAATTAGAAAAATTTTAAATTTTGATCGCGGCAAGTTTATTCTTTGAACCAACGCAACAAGTACATTGCTTCAAAGAGGGGCAAAATGTAGACACGTCAAATTAGCATTATGCATCACATCCGCTCATCAAATAAATAAATCAAGTTTATTTGTCAATCTCCTAAAGTCATCAACCTAAATCAAATAAATCAAACTTGATCCTATCATCATCTCTTTGATTAAATAAATCAATCATTTATTTAATTAAATCTCATATCATCATTCATCTCCCTTTGATTTGATTTAAATCCCTAAATCAAGTCAAAGTGGTCAAATCAACCTAATCATCATCCTAGCTAATTAATCTTGATCTAATGCTAATCTCATCCCACTTGCATTCTCTAGATTTGGCCACTTGCACATGAAATTACAATTAATTGATTTATCAAAATTATTTATTTTCAACTTGGCATAAAGGAAGAATATTCTCCAAGTTTGAATTTCCCCCCAAGTGGACATGTACACCCAACAGAGCATTTATGAGGTCTTACATGTCTCTTACATGTCCCCTTCCAAAGTCAAACTCAGCATTCATTGCTCAAATTCAAATTCAAATTCTCCCTCTCATGGGCACTCTTCCCAAATCTTGCACAACCATTGACCAATCGCATGATGACAAGTGCCCTCCTATCATTGGCATAATCTTTAGTCCCACATTGGTCCCTCTTCAACACTCAGCATTTGAAAATCTTTAAATAAGTGCTTCATCTTTGAGCAACTCCTCCACAATTTTATGCAAGGTTACTCTCTTCATTTGAGATTTGATCTTGTTCATCATCACTCCACCATTATCTATAGCAATTTCATCATCTTAGCTTATCAATCAAGGATTGGGAAAGGGTCACTAGCACATGTGACACCAATCCACTATGAGATAGGTTTAATGTCATGTTTTTATATGCTTTTATTTGGTTTCTATTTGTTTCACTTATGGCATGATTAACATGGCTTATTATTCCATAGGGATGTTGAAATGTTGCTTCATTTTAAACTAACCATTTGCAGATTTCAGCATCCACAAGAATAATATTAAGATCTCCTTCATACATAAATCTAGCTAGCTATGGTCTCTTATAAGATCATACATATATACAGGATCTTTGAGAGTCCCCTTATTTTTGGACTGAAAAAGCTATAAGCAATTTTCAACTCTCCCAAAAACATGGGAAGAGGAATAGGTCTTATTTCAACAAAAAATAAAAGCTAATGGAGATGAGAGTGTAAGAGTTTTATCAATATTCTTCATCAATTAAGAAGATGCTTCATCGAAGACATGCTTAATCAAGTAAAAACTTATTATAAACAGCTAACCACTGTTTGTAATTAGGAATTCAGATATAACAGGCTTTGTTGGGTTGTCCACTGCCTCTTCTACCATGATGTCAAGATGCCTTATGAGAATTCTCCCCAGGTCTGGAGCAACTACTGGTGTGAGAGGTATTTCTATATCATTGATTCCCTTAGTTGGTTCCTCGCTTGCACCAATATCTTCAAATTATGTGTGAGGGGTATTTCTATATCGTTGATTCCCCTAGTTGGTTCCTCCCTTGCACCAATATCTTCAAATTCTTCTTGGTTCAAGGGGATAAATCTTTCCAAAGCATCTCTCTACCTCCACATACAATAGTATCTTAAGATTTCAATGGCTTCTATGACACATTGTTAATGACTACTTTGGGGTTGATTTGTAAAATCTATTGGTCCTAATTGATGTAAATGAGATCTCCTAATTTATAATTCAAGCAATGTAAATAAATTAAAATATATTTAGGAATTATGAACTTAGCACCATCCTTAACAATGATGCCAAAAAAATGTAGAGCTTCTCCTATGTCCAATCAATTGATGTAGATAACATACATACAACTTAACAAACTGACAAATCCCAGTTTAAGCAATTCATTGTCCTAGAGGTGCTTCATTTAAATTATCAACTAGGGAATCATAATCTTGAGATGATGTTGGCACTATATGTGCAACTAAGAATCCTAAACCTTCATGATGAATTGAGTACATAAAAAGTAACAAAAGCAATTATAATTAAAGATAACTTAACTAGAACCTTGATACTAAAAATGTTTTTTTGGAGAAGGATAATATTCTAGAAGAGGGAGGATGGCTCTGCAAGCGCTGCATGAGGCCGCAACCATCTAGGCTCGGCCTGCATGTGGTCTTTTGGTGGTTGCATGTGTAGTTGGGGGTCGGATCTGTTCTCTTCTTCTCTGAAGCTTGTTGGGGGTGGGTTTTTTATGCTATTCGGGGGGAGGTTCTTTTCTTTTGAAGCAGGTGTGTATTCTGGGGTTGGGGGGTTGCGATCCTGGTGTCCAGTGGAGTGTGCCTTCATCGAAGGGATCTTGGTTTTATTTTGGCCTTGCTAGCTCATTTTGCGTTGTGTGCTCTTTGATGGATACTGGAGAATCTTCTAGGGTTTGTCCCAATATGGACTTCCGTTCTGCTTTTGGTTCGAAACCCTCTCCACAGGGTTCAAAGATTTTTGATAATAATCTTTTCTCGGTGGAACCTGAGAAAGTCGAGATGGGCTCGGCAGGGGGGCCTAGAATTCCGAAGATTAATGGGTGCCTCGAACGGTGTAAAGAGAGGCCGAGTGTAGTCATTCCAATGGAAATGTTGGCTGAAGACATTGATTATTATGCTCGACATTCTCTTTATTGCAAATTCTTATGTTTGAAAATTTCTTTGCAATTCTTGGATTTGTGGGCTCAAAAGACATGGATGCCTGAGGGAGAGATGGAGATCCGCCTCCTGGCAAATAACTACTTCATGGTTACATTTGACTGCTTGGCTGATCGGAATAGGATTTTTGAAGGGGGCCCGTATTTTTATAACCAGGTGGGCTTATTTATTAAGCCATGGCATGCTGGCTTCAACCCGGCAGAGGAACTTCCGAATCGGGTTCCGGTTTGGGTTCGTCTTCCAAGGCTCCCTGTGGAATGCTGGCGAGAGGATGTGTTGTGCCTATTAGCCTCGAAGCTGGGGAAACCTGTGGGTTCTTCTCAGCAAACACAATTCAAAAAGGTAATGACTTTTGCCCGGTTTTGTGTAGAAATTGATTTAAGTAAGCCATTGCCAGACTCGTTAGAAGTGAGTGCAGGAGATTATTCATGGGTGCAACAGCTGGATTATGAAACACTTCCCTTCCGTTGTCGTTTCTGTCATGAGTATGGTCACCTCCTGCGCAGATGTCCAAAGGCCAAGCCTTTGGAGGCTCATTCTTCTCAACCTTCGGCTAATCCACCTAGGGTGGATAAGGGCAAGGACCCCATTCAGGGTTCTGGTGGTAGGGAAGATGGATTTATTCCCGTTAGAGGCCGAAACAGAAATAAAGGTCATAAAAGGACTTTGAAGGACAGGCAGGAGGAGGACACCTTCAACAGGTTTGAGGTGCTAGAGGATCTTAGTCAACAGGAGGTGAACCCAGGATTTTTGGATCTAGATCATGGGACTTTGGATATTGATCAGCATGGCCCTTCGGTTGAGGCAATGCTTGCTCCCCAACAGGAGGGGGGTATGGGAGTGCCATGCTTAGATGAGGTTGGGAAAGATCCTAGTCAGGTATTGCTCAACTCAGAGGTGATTATGGCTCCGCTTACTGATGGGACTTTGGCTCTAGGGACAGATCGTCAAATGGAGGTTCAGGATGAGTTGGGTGGTAGTGCTGAGGTAGTGAAAGATAGTGTAGATAAGGTTCACCTCTTGCAAAAAGTTGGTCCGGAGGTGGGCAAGAAGAATATTAAGGCATCCTCTCAGTTGGGTGTTCTGCAAAAAGTTCTCAAGAAGGGGGGGCCGGAGAAAATTTCTAAGCTGGGAAGGAAGAAGGATGAGGAAAAGATTAAGATGATAGGGGAGACTTTGGTGGAGTCAGGGTCAGTCAAGACTCTAGATTCGCATTTTTCATGCCCCTCGAAATGATAGTTCTCTCTTGGAATGTTAGGGGCTTGAACAGTGGCCCTAGACAAAAAGCTGTTCGGGATTTGATTAGGTGTCATTCGCCTGATGTTCTTTTTTTGCAGGAGACTAAGCTCTCTGTGGAGGGTATGATGGATTTAGTTCCTAAGTTATGGGGGAATGGTGGATGCCAATGCATTGGTGCTCAAGGGTCTTCTGGCGGGGTGGCATGCTTATGGAACCCACGTAAGATTTGCCCCCTCTGGTGGGGGTCTTTTAGGTCCTCCCTTTCCATGGTGGCCTCTTGTTTTATGTCAGGGGAAATTGCTCTCTTCTCCAATGTGTATGCGCCTGTGGAGTTGCAGGGCAAGCAACTTTTGTGGTCCAACATTCATCTAGTTCGCAGCTTATTTCCCTACCATCCTTGGATTATTGGAGGTGATTTTAATGCTATCACGGAGCTTGCTGAGAAACGAGGTGGTATTGCAAGGTTGGAGGCTTCTGCTTTATTGCTCCAGGACAATATCTCTGCTTTGAATCTTGTGGATATCAAGCCTGGCAATGGTCTTTTTACTTGGAATAATAGGAGAATTGGTGATGCCTCTATTTCTGAAAGACTGGATAGATTTTTGGTGTCTAGTTTTTGGGTGGGGGACAGGTGGTTGATAAGCTCTGAAATTTTGGATGGTCGTGGTTCTGATCATTGGCCTATTAAGCTAGTGGTTGATGTGCCTCAACGGTGTGCTAGACAGACCTTTAAGTTCCAACTCATGTGGCTTAGGGATGAATCTCTTCATGTTTTTCTCCCTAGTTGGTGGGATCAGGGGAAGCCAGCATATGGCACTGCCATGTACTCTTTCTCAAAGAGGCTCCAGTATGTTAAATACAGATTGAAAAGATGGAATAGGCAGCATTTTGGTAACTTATTTCAGGAAAAGCAAAAGGCACGAGATAATCTAGACCTAATTACCAGACAAATTCGAGATCAAGGCCTCTCAGAGGAGCTGAGTTTATTAGAGGTTGCTGCAACAAAAGAGCTTGAGGAATGGGAGTTAAGAGAAGAGATTTTTTGGAAACAAAAGTCTCGTATTGAATGGCTCCAGGCTGGGGATCGAAACACTGCTTTCTTCCATAACTCAGTTAAGGATCGGAGACAAGGTAATGCTATTTCTTCTATTCTGTTGCCTAATGGGGAATCTTTGTCCTCTTCAGCCTCTATTTCAGCTGAATGCATTCATATTTCTCTACCCTTTTCTCTGAGGATTCGCCTCCTGCGGAGGAGGATGAAGCTAAAATTTTAGATTGTATCCCGAAGCTGGTGACTAATGAAATGAATGAATCATTGCTTGCTCCTATTACCTTGTCGGAGCTTGAGAAGGTTGTATTCCAGATGAAGAAAGGTAAAGCTCCTGGGCCTGATGGATTCCCCATTGAATTTTTTCAAGAGTTCTGGGAAGTGGTTAAATTGGACCTTTTAGAGGTTGTCCAAGAATCCTTTATACATAAACAAATGTTGAAGTCCCTAAATGCTACATTTTTAGCTCTTATTCCTAAGAAGATGGGAGCTAACTCCTTGGATTTGTTTAGGCCTATAGCTCTATGTAATGTTGTGTATAAAATTATTACTAAGTTGATCGCAGAAAGGCTGAAGCCTTGGCTTGATGACTTAATTTCTGAAGAGCAGGGGGGTTTTGTTGCTGGAAGACAGATCATGGATGGGGTAGTTATTGCTGCTGAGGCCATCCATTCTATGGAATCCTCAAAAGATAAATCTATGTTTATCAAGTTAGACATGGCTAAAGCTTATGATCGTGTTAAATGGAGTTTTCTATTTAAAATCCTTGGAGCTTTTGGCTTTGCTGAGGGTTGGATTGAATGGGTTAGGAGTTGTGTCACTTCCTCCTCCTTTTCGGTGCTTATCAATGGTGAGCCCACTTGTTTGTTTGGTGCTTCTAGAGGCCTTAGGCAAGGAGATCCCCTATCTCCTTACTTATTCATCCTCCTTGCGGAAGGCCTGGGAAGACTCATTCGTGCTCAGGTTGCTAGTGGCTTGCTTCAGGGATGGAGTTGGGGAGATGGTATTCCCCCTCAGTCTCATCTGCAATTTGTAGATGATACTGCTTTGATGGGTAGGGCTAAGGTTGAGGAGGCTCTCAATTGGCGCAGTGTCTTGGACAGTTACTTGGCGGCTTCTGGGCAGCGCATAAATGAGGGGAAGTCCTTCATATATTTCTTCCACACTCCTAAAGGTATTCAAAGGAGAATTGCTGGTATCCTTCGGTTTCAGATTGGTTCGCTTCCTTTTTCCTATCTTGGAATCCCTCTTGCTGTTCGCTCTCTCCCCAAAAGGTTTTGGCAAGAGACTCTTGATAAGTTTCGAGGATTGGTCAGTCATTGGACTTGCAGGTGGCTTTCTTCAGCAGGTAGAGTGACTCTCTTAAAGTCGGTGGTCCAGGCTCTTCCTGTTTATAAATGCTTTGTTCTTTCTGCTCCTTCAAATTTTATTAGAGATTTCGAGAAATTGTCTCGTCAATTTCTGTGGGCTGGTAATCTTCTTCATAGAAAATGGAGTCTGGTGAAGTGGGATGTTGTTTGTAGGCCAAAGCAGGAGGGGGGTCTTGGTCTATGGCGGGCTGATTTGAATGGGTAGGCCTTGGCTGCTAAGTTGTATTGGCGTTGGTGCTCTCAACAGCATATGTGCTGGGCTAAAATTCTGACCTTCAAATATTTGGGGGCAGTAGAAAGTATGGAGGTAGCAAGGTTTAGTATGGAGGGGAAAGGCTCTGTGATCTGGAGTACCCTTAAACGTGGTGCCAAGTTGGTTAAACAGGGACTTTTTTGGATTTGTAATGGGGGTCGAGATGCTCTTTTCTGGTATGATTCTTGGGATGGATACCCACCCATTGTGTCATCTCACCCCCATCTCCAAGATTTGTGCCAGATTTTTGTGGAGGCGGGGTGGAGTCATGTGGCAGATTTCAAATCTCAACAATCTTTGGGTCAAATTTCTGTGTCTAGGTGGAAGAGCCCCTTGGATTGGCCTCCTGGTGGTGCAGTGGAGGATCGTCAAGAGCTTGCTAAGATTTTATCGAGTCGTGTCTGTAATTCTCTCCAAGGGGTTGATGTGCTTGCTTGGGGTCCTGACTTGAAAGGAAAATTTTCGGTTGCCTCTGGTTATCAGGTTTTGGATAAACAGGTCTTTGGAAGCTCCCAGGTTTCTTGGTGGAAGCATGCTTGGAATAAATTTGCTTGGCCTAAGTGTAATTTTTTCTCTTGGCTCGTGGTTCAAGGTAAGTGTCTTACTTGGGATAATCTTTGCAAACGTGGGTTCCAGGGCCCCTCCATGTGCATTCTATGTGGTCAGCATGATGAATGCTTATCACATCTCTTTTTTCAGTGTTCTTTTGTTAAGACTATCTGGCATCACTGGTGGAATCTTTGGAGCTTACCGTGTTGCCATGTCTCTTCTTTGGAGGATTTTTGGAAGAGACAGGGTTCTTCTCCTGCTAAAACCTCTTTTCTTAAAATTGCTTGGAGCATTGGTCCTAGTTTGATTGTTTGGAAAATTTGGTTGGAACGTAACAGAAGAATATTCTTGGATAAAAAATTGCTCGTGGGGCAACTTTGGAGGCGAATTCTTGGGGCTTTGCTGGAGACTTTGACTGCAAAGTGTGACCTGTCTGTGCCGATTGATCCTGGGGACTTGGGTGTTGTAAATTCCCTGGGTCTTGCCACAGGGGAGAAGTGTATTTTGAGCAAAGTGCATCGTAGGCGTGGGCGTGAGAGGGTTGCTCGTGAGGGCTTTTGGTGCCCACCTGCTCTAGGGGAGTTGAAAATTAATACAGATGGGTCATCTAGGGGTAACCCTGGGCATGCTGGGGTTGGTGGTATTGGTAGAGATAGCCTTGGAGTGGTGGTTTTCTTCTTTTCTATGTATCGTGGTTTGCAAACTAATAATCTTATGGAGGCAAGCGCTATTCTCTTGGCGATTGAGCGTGCGGTTTCCCTTGGATGGCGGCGGATTGTTTGTGAAGCTGATTCTCAGGTGGTTATTGATATGTTGAATAATCGAAATGTGGAGGATGTGAACTGGCAGCTAGCTGTGGTTGTCAAACAGATTATTTCTCTGTGCTCTACCTTGGAATCCATTGTTTTCCGCCATATTCCACGGGAGTGGAATATGGTGGCTGATGGGCTGGCTAGATGGGCGTCGGAAAAGACTGATTCTTGGTCTGTGGATGATTGGAGCAATCTCCTTGTTGATATGGCCCCTGTTCTTGAGGAGTGGGTTGCTGAGGATATGAGGTGCTTCTTGGGTGTGAATTAATTCTTGTTGTTTTTGGCCCCTTGTGGCTTCCTTCTTTGGACTTTGTATTGCTGTTATGATTAAATAAAGTTTTTACCCTTTTTTTATTAAAAAAAAGAAGATAACTTAACTAAAATAAATTCTATGTACAAACATAATTGAGTGAATACTAATTGTTGTGAGTAACTGTAATAACTGTTATAGGCAACTATTCCTATTCAAACTATAACTAATCACTCTCTATGTTGCAATGTGATTCAATAACAATTAATTGTTTATTTAATAACTCAACCTAATGTGAATAAAAAAATATAATTCAAAATTTAACTAATAATATATATACTAACATAGATTTTTTAGTACCTCAAGTGGCCCTTGCTTGAGTTGCTGCAATCCACAATATCTTTCTTCAAATCTTAACTCAAAGATTCATGGAAATTGGTGTCTTCTTCTTTATTGCAGTTCAAACATATAAAAGCTTAAAAATAAAGTATCTTCAATAACAAGAATTATTTTAAGATCTCCTTCATACATAAATCTAGCTAGCTATGGTCTCTCACAAGATCATACATATATACAAATCTTTGAGAGTCCCCTTATTTTTGGACTAAAAAACTATAAGCAACTATCAACTCTCCCAAAAACATAGGAAGAGGACTAGGTCTTATTTCAACAGTAAATAAAAGCTAGTGGAGATGAGAGTGTAAGAGTTTTATTAGGACCCTTCATCAATTAAGAAGATGGTTATAATCAAAGACATGCTTAATCAAGGCAGAAATTACTACAAGTAGCTAACCACTATTAGTACAAGTCTCTCCTTTTCTCCATGATTCAATTAATAGTATAAAGTGAAAAGATCGAGTGATCCATGAATGATCATGTTCACACTCTCTATCCATCGCCTACATTAGGTTCGAGAAAAATGCACATGCTGTAGTTGATCACCTCTTATGACTGCAGTAGATCAACATCCTTCTACTGCGGGTTGAAAGTCCTTTTGTTGCGAGTTGATAGATCCTTCACTGTAGAGGTTAGTTTATTCCAAAGGAATTTTTCATCATTAACAACTATAATTAATCATAAAACTCTACTAAATTCCATAGACATTCAGAGATCATGCTATCAATAATATATCATTTTCAATACTTTAAATACTTTAGAATATATGAAACAGTTTGGAAATGTCTTTGAAACTTAGCATAATATGATAAAAAGTATGAAACTAAAGCAAGGAAATAAGACATTTTTAGGGCTCATAAAAAAAAGAATCTAAACATAAAATGATTTAAAACACATATAAAAGCTTACGAAAACATAAAATTAACCACAACTGGTCTTTCTTGTCTAATGATTCTTTTAAAAATGGACAATCCTAGGACAAATGATGCTACTAATTACAATAGCCTTGTGCAAATTCTAAAAGAATAACACATACCTCATATACCTTTAATAGATTATTTGGCAAGCTACCTTATATAAATAACATGGCATACATGCCTAGTAGGAAAATAAGTTCTATATGGTCTATTAATGTTCCATACAAATCTCATGAGAAGCTAGTACATATGTGAAATTACCAACGAAAGCAACTAGTCAACAAGAGGGTAATCAACAACAATAATAATAAAATAATAAACTGGTTTAAATAAAAACATGGTTTGGTCCAAATAATGTGCGTAGTCATAGATGTTGAAAATAATGAAATAAATAATCAATATAAGCATTACAACACACACAAGTCTAGGGGAAATCATAGGGAGATATCATAAGTAAATAAATATTATTAGAGTGGTACCACACAAGACCATTTTAACTTCTTCTTAGGTTAACTTCTTCCTTACATATCAAGTGCAGTACTTGAGGGGTATTTTTTGTAGTAGTCATTGATTTTTTTAGTTCAAATTGTCTATAATTTTATATTTCCTATTAATTTTTGTGTTTGTAGTATGGTGATTCCAGTTTTTAGTTGTTCAAAATTTTAGATTTATTAAGGAGTAAAGATGGTGTCAATACTATTATTTTCCCCTCATGACTAGAGGGGGAGGTTGAAGGTTTAGGTTAATAGTCATTCATGCTAATCAATATAGATTGACATGTGTTGCTTGTAGAGAAACATGGAACAAAGTGGTCAAGTAATTGTAGGTGGAGAACACAATAATTACAAGTGCAAGTTTGATCAATGACATAAGGTTATTATGGTTGAATAACATATACATTATTTATAGTGATTTATGCAAGATATGGATGGTCAAATGCATGTTTAGTTGATGATACTTTGAGATGATCATGCCAATGCGAGAGACATAGCTTGATCACTATTAATTATAAAATACCAATATTAAAAAAGTTGTAGAATAACTACCAGATGCTCTAGAGATAATCTAGAGTATCCCTTGTTGGATCAAGGTAGCTTTGTTGGATTTTATGGTTCCTAAGATCCAAATTTTTTTAGTGTTAATGGGTTAATTTGTTGTGAGAATTATAAGTTCTTATTTTCTTTTGTTAATGTGTTACTATGTGTCATGTAATAAGGTGTTAAAATATATGTCATGTTATATATGTTACTCATGTTTGTGTGATAATGTTAGTTGGTCATGTATTGTGAGTTAGTAATCTTAATGTTATTTGTGTTAGTTGTTAGGTACACATGACAAGTTTCCCATATAGTTGTTAGATGGTTGAAGGGTAAAAGCCTTATATAAAGGATTGATTATAATGTGATCATTTTATCTAGTGAAGTAATAAATTCTATTGATATATTAATTTCATTCATGGTATAAGAATATTCATTCTTTGTGCATCTATCATTTTGTTTCATTATTTACATGAGTTGATTCTAAAATAGTTGCCACTTCCATTGGTTTATCACTAGATTCCATAATGATGTTTTGTAAATCTTTAAATAAGATTTGTTTATACATTTTTGAAGTATGCATCAAATCCCACAAATAAATTATAGCTCAAGTATTCTTTAATTGATCAAGTATATCATATTCTTTGTGAGGTTTAGTAAACAAAGTGGGTGCTAGAGGAAAATAAAGAGAAGTAATATGCAAGGATTATTGGTTAGATATTGGATTTTGACCTCTCACTAACCTCTTATATGTGATAACAAGATTGCATCATGAGATAGGAGAATGGGAATGTCCACACAATATAAGATGCTCTCGTGAGTTGCTTGGAGAATGCATGAACATTATCAAATATTTAAGCAACATCATGTGGAGATAAACATAAAGAATGTGTATCATAGATATGGTCATCTAGATTTCTCTAATTAGATATAACATGCAAGAAAGGGAAAGTGAACAATGGTAAAGTGTTATCACTAGTGATAGAAGAATCATCAACACCAATTACATCATTGATCATTGAAGATTCAATATCATCATTACTAATACTATCCATATGAGAAGTGTTTTCACTATGAATTTTATGGATAAGTGAAGTGAAGGCATCTAGAATAAAAGGAAAAACAATAACAAGTTGCATAAAAGATAAAAAGTGACACTCTATGAAATATGTACGACTAACCTTATAGTAAAAGGAGAGGAAGTCATCACATCAATATATTTTTTAAACACAATAAAATCCTTGATATAAGATGGATGGGGCTAGTGACAAGGGTTGATGGGAATCCATAATAAAAGGATAAACAACCAAATACAATTTCTATGGATAATGAAATGATATGTCAATGCGTTTTAGATTTGAAATAAGATGAAAAATATCATAAAAGATTAGATCTAAAATTAGAGATGGGGATAAGGTCAAAACCCTACAAAAATTAAGGATTTTGAGTGGAAGAAAGGACAAATTAGCTAGGGAAAACCCATAGGTGAAAGAAAATACTAAGCAATAAGGATACTTACTAATTTCAAATTAGAAATGAGGATAAATATAATAAAATATTCACAAGGATAGAAAGATAAATCCTAAGGAAAAACCACATGGAGTGTAGGATAAGTTATGCTCACCAAAATGTAGATAAAAAAGTAAACTCTAATTAGATTTCTCAAGGTCTCTATCATGTACTTATCTAGCTCTAACAAATGGTATTTTAATTATTATAAATTTGACTTGAATAGACACACAAAGTTGAGTCATGATACATGAAAGCAAATGCATACTTATGAAGAGAGAGGGAAAATATATTGTGAAGCTATTTTATTGTGATGTGTTGGTTGATGCATTGAACTTGATACTATCTAAGTTTTAGAATAAAATTGGGATGAAGTATTTGATGATTTTCATTAAGCAAATACTAGAGCTCTATGATTTTAGATAGAATTATAGTTGTTATTTTGATTAATTTCTATGATTGCATCCTTTTCTACGATCCTATTATTTGTGCCTATAGATTCAAGGAGATTACCTATCTTCACTTGAGAATAATATCTTGGATAAAATGGTCTTGATGAATGCCTTTAGGGGCTTGCTATCCATAGGTTGAAATTGGCTTTCATAGTGCAGAAGATAATAGTGTAGTATGTGACATTCCACAAGATTTAATGAGGGCCTAATGCTTTTCTTATGCTAATAAATTCTTTAATGATTCCTTGCAACAATGTTCCTTTATATGATGATTGTTATGATTATTGACATGGGGCATGCCTTTAAATATGACAACCTAAATCTAAATTTAGATAATTTATTGTGCAAGTTGACCAATAACAATATAATTTTTGACTTTATTCATTTTGAAATGATTAGAAAGTGAATTTACTATTAAGTAGACATGATTGTGCCAATGATCTTATTCAAGGGATAAAATCATGACAACAATTACATCTAGTAGGTTCAAATAGATGAGAAATAGAATGTACAAATGAATCAAAGCTAGAGTGGGTAGATGTATAGGTGGTTTTTGGTTCTATTAATTTTTGTGCACAAATAACCCTAATCTAGTAGTAAATCAACATATCTAAAAACATAGCTAAATTGAATTATGTAAAATTAATGAGGAAAAGTGTAACACATGCACTTTTCTCCTCTACAAGTTAATAGTGGCGATGGCTCTAAGAATTATATTACCATTGAGATTTTTAATTACAATTATTATATTATTTTCTCCATTGACATGCATGTCACATTTATTACATCTAATATACAAGCCATAATGATGTTATATCAAACACAATACTTTATATCCCTTAAAATTGAACATAGACTCTTTATGATGTGATAACATAACCTATACAAATCCCCTTCTTTAGAATAGCCAATGTGATTCTTTTTTAATAAGTGTCATATAGTGATTATTCCCTACAATTGCAATATATTTAAAATTACTATAAATATAACTAGAGTAAGTGACTATTTATTTTCATATATGTTTTGTTGATATAATCGAGAGGATAACATTCCCATATTAAAACAAAACAAATGTTTGGATCTTTAATATTACTTTAAATTAGGATAATAAATTTCATTAGTGGAGTATTAATAATCAATCAATCTTTAAATATTACTTAAATTCATCAATTTAAGCTTCTAATCCTAAGCAAAATGTAGAATCATAAATAGTAAAAATTAAAAGATTGTCCAAAGCATGACAATTTGTACAACGTGAATGGAGTTTTTTTGACTGTTTTATTTTGATGTGAAATGTTGTTGTCCATAGGTTTCACATAATCATGACAAATAATTATAAATGTCAATAGATGAAAATAAAATAATAGATAGATAACGTGATCATTAAAGACCATTTCATCTTATCTTATTATTCTATATAATGTATGTGAAAGTTATAATAAAAACTCAAACCATTTAACCAATAATAATTCAAATAAATTATTTTATAACTTTTAATTAACCAATTTAAATATTTACATAAAAAGTTAAATATTAATATTAATATATATTTTTAATTAATTAAGAATCAATAAATAATAATTAACAATAATTAGTACAATATCACTCTCTAATAATATAGCTTATGCTATATTGAATTGATGTGAAAATTTTATCATTAAAAACAAATCACTTGGTTGAGTACTTGTCTTTGTAGTATTGTAATAATAATAATACTATTTGTTTTTTTTTAACCAATTGAACTAGGGCGATTCCCAAATAATAATACTATCTTTTTCCATACTATTTGTTTACTTATCAATAGATGAATTATGACATTAATTTAGGAGCAACTAGACAATAGTTTGAGATCAATAAATTTTTACAATTGAAATGTACCACAATTTAATTACGTCAATGAAAATCATAGTTGTTAGGGATTCTGTTGACTTTAAATTTGATTTGTATCAAACACAACTATGACTAATAAAGTCGAAATTGAATTTGTTCTAGATTGTTAAATATTGACAATGAAAAGATTAGTTAGTAAAGAACCTCCTAGAGCTCCACTTTTCTGAAATATCTCTAGTTGGCGGTGATCCGCCCCAAGAAAATATCTCCCTTCAGGGGGGGGCCCCACTGCCCAGTTTTGGAGATATTTATTGGCACAACCGGCAACGAAAAGAGATGATACCGAAACCTCCACTCCACGGCAGCATCCACGGAGTTGCTGAATCATATCTGCCCTGGTTTTCCCTTACCGTTTGAGCTTACTGTTTTATATTTGCATAGGCATTCAACTGTCACTGTTTACAGAGAGATGGGTTCCAAACGTGATTATAACGTGAGCAATGCATTTGATGATGAAAATGCAATCCAGGCATGCTGTGCTGATTCAGATGATTATGAAAATAATTCAGCTATATCAGACCATGAAGTTAAAGAGGAAGAAGAGGACGGGGAGGAGGAGGAGGGAGACGGGGAGTGCGTGGAGGGGCAGGAAGAGGAGGAGGGGGAGTCTTCTGTGGGCTCAATATCGACAACTAATTCACCCACTGGAGAGGATTTCACTGCCCATGATTCTACTAGTAATTTGGTAAACGAGTTTTTACCCAACCTATTCTGTTTTTAACTGGTTATTTATGTTTTAAATTCAACGAATCTGTATCATATTGAGTTCAAGGGATGTTTTGGGCACAAATCACTCACCTGTAAATTTGCGATTTGGGAATTTTACCCCAATCTAGTAGATGGTTTTTAGCAAATCACAGGATTACAAAAAATGCATTTCTGTTACCCTGCACCCGTAGTTATAGAGATGTACACGTGGGTCTTAAATACAACTTTAACCTTCTCCTTCATTGTCTGGATAAACAATTTGGAAAATTTTGGGATAAGCTATTAGGTAAGGGTAGTTTTGAGATATCAATTTGGTGTTTGAGACATCTCTTGCAAAAACCCATAATTTTTCTCTCATTAACCTAGTCATTGTTCAAATTTTAGACTACCGAGCTTTGACCTCATGACCAAGCTCCGTTGTAAGCTTGAAATTGCCAATCCATTTACACTGAGTACGGTATGTTTATTAGACCCGAGGAACAATTTACTGCTTGCACATAATTGGGGTGAATTGTTATCCAGCTAGGGCCATGGTATTATTATGTCTCTGGGTTTTAGAATAGCTAACTAATAGCACACAAAACTATAACGAATGTTTAGATAGGATGGGCCAATAGTGATTTTCACAGAGATGTAACGCGCAATAGCAGCATATAATTCATCTCTCTGTTCCTTTTTCGCAATCATAGATGCCTATATAGCCTCTCACATAATAGTAGCAAGGGAAAACAAACCCTTCACACATGAGGCCGACAAATCTAATTATTTCTGTTCGCTTTTTCAATATCGTAGATGCGTCTCTATATAGCATCTAATATTAAAATCGGAGGAAGGATAAACCATTCACACACGCGGCTAACTAATCAAATTATAATTTATCACCATTGCACGCTGTATCATTTTGCCTCATAACATAAATTACCCATTTTCCCATTCTATCCAAACATTGGTCATGTGCGGCCACAACTCAGCTACTTTATAACCCGCCCATTTACATAATAATTCTATAGTCCTAGGTGGATAACACGCCAACCACCTTACATCTTAACATTACTACCCCATATCACACGAAACGAAGCCAAATAATATGATTTACTGAGAATCGGTAATAACTGGTACCAAGCATGACCATCTCTCAATCTGATCGAGACCTCCGATGCTCTGGGTCTTTGATAAATCTATGCTTCCCCAGTGATCTTAGGGTTCCACACTTGGTACATTTCTGATGTTCTCCTGGCGTGTTATATAGTTGTACAGTTGTACTTATTATCTTTTCTGTTTCCTTGACGATTACTCTTTGAAGCCAACAAATCCATACTGTTTGCTTTTTCATTCCATGTATGCCCATAAACATTGCCTCTAGATGCCCCATCACATTCATAGCTTGAGGCTGTTGTACTATTCGCGCTGCAGGAATTAATTGAAGTCTAATTTCCTTCCTACCAAGCATTTTGGGACAGATATTTTACAATTGATGACTGAATATTGCTTCATTGACCAATCATTGATTTTCTGTTTTGTTTTACTGCAGAAACGAGTTGTATGGATAAATTTTGTGGCCTCCCCATTTTCAACAATGAGTGCCTTTGACATTAGGTTTTCATGATCATCCAGATATGATTTGGTATACTGCTATAGCTGTTTGTTGTTGTGAATCATGATCTATTATTATGATTTAAGAAAAGCATTCTAAATACTATTAATCCCTTATTTTGTAACAAAATTTTAGAACCAAAGTTACATTGTAAATTGAAACATTTTTTGTATTGTGTCCTAAAGTCTAATATAAGAGCTGCAACGTAGGGGCTAGAGTTGTTAATGCCAACTAGTCAAAAGCATGACATGGTTATAATTTCAGTGAGCCGTTGAATGCATTTTGTGCATTAGAACTATTTAAGTTGACGTTTTCAATTGGAACATGGACAAGGCATGTCTTTGAATGAATTTTGACTTCTTTCGTTGCTGTCTGATTATCATAATTGTTATTTAACTGCAATCAAGGCTATAAGTTATTGTTGTTGTACTATCGTTGGTGTTTGTGCTGAATTTTGACCAACAACAGCCCTCGGGCATGATCAAAAGCCTTTAGGCATTGAAGGAAGCTTTCAGGTACACATTCAAAATCCTTCAAGTACTAAAAAAGCATTTGGGTAGATATATCAAAGCCTCCGATCCTATATTTCAAAAGCCTTTAGGCACCGATATAATCCTTTGAGCAGAATAACAAGCCTTCAAGCCAATAAAAGCATCTAATAGCCTTTTGGGCATCAATATAGTTTTCTTGAATAAGGCTCTCTAGTTAGTTACTAGCATCTTTTATATTACCAATATATGCATGTATTAGGAAGGGGATGATACATAATAGTTATGTAGCCTTTTCAGTTGATGGATTGTTATTTGGTCTGGCACTTAAGTAGCGGGTCAGTTAATTCATAAGATCTTGGGTCACAATGCTTTTTGTGGTGTAATTTTGATTAAACTTGTGCTCATTGAATGTTTCTTCGGCATCCATTTAATTTTTCTTGCATTTTTATAGTTTTCAAAAAGATGCTTTCGCTTTTTCCTTGAAGTTTTGAAGATTGATGTTTATTGTTGAATTCACACATAACTCTACAAAGAATCACACTAATAGATGAGGAATGCTAATGTTGTATGAGGGTTTAGCAAATGACAATTTCTTGTTATAGAGTGATTGCTTTGCTGCTACATGTGTTCTTATCGTTTCTTCCATAATTCAATCTAATCTTTAGTTGAGTTCTATGGTTTATGAAGACAATTTTTCATGAGTGCTTGTCAAGCTTGTGATCAACTCTGTTGAATTATTGTCTATAGTTATTTTTTATCCATTATCATTGACTTATTGATGCAACTGAATATCTGTCATATATTATGTACTGAATGATGCATCTAAATAGTCTATAAGTTTTTTTTGTATTTGTCATTTCTATTGTTGCTTTTTTTTAATACCTCAAATTTATAGCCTGTTTCATAGGCATATACAGAATCTTTCTCTGTTTTCGACTTTTTTTGGGGTGTATCATTTCATAAACCGGTAACATTTCTGAAAGTTGTTTTCTTCTTCTCCCTTGAAAGGTAACCTAGGAATTAAATTATTGTTATATAATCAATGACCATGCATAAGTTAATAAAAATATAACTGAAGTACCTAAAACAAGAAATGTTTGGAGAATTGAACTTCCTTTAGCAGAAATTAGACTCTTGGTTCCAATTTAAAGGTTTAGATTGTAGTGAACTCCATGTCCAAGGAATGATGGTTATGCTCCTTTTGTTTTCTACAGAAATACATTTGGGTAGATAATATAACAAAATAATCTTGTCCTTTTTTTGCATTTGTCATTACTATTTAATATTATTGCTTCTCTTAGTACCTCAATTTATATCCTATTTCATAGGCACATACACATTCTTTCTTTATTTTCAATTTTTTTTGGAGGTGTCATTTCTTTAACTTTAAACGATTTGGAAATTTTTGTTTTTGTTTCCTGAAAGTTAACCTAGAAATGAAATTGTGAGGTGGAAAAAGTGATCCTAGATCCAACTAGTAGATTAACTAGGATTAACTCTTTTTTGTTGACTCCACGTTAGAACACAAACTAAATAGGGTTTGATGATTGGCTAGTTGCCACAAGGGAGAGCCAATCTGCTAGGGTTTGGTTCTTTTGAGTTGCAAAGAGAAGAAATTTGATGTGTGTTTTAATAAGCCTATTTGACATAAACCTTGGATCTGAAAATGTAATTTATCGCATAGACAAAAACGAAAACTGACGGAACAGACACAAATTTGGGAAAGGGATACAGAGAGGAACTTGGACTTGAAAGCTGAGCTTGAATTTGAAGGTGAGGGGCATGGGCGCCCTAGACCAGAAAGGATGCTTTCTGGGATCTTCAACACTCAGATGCTGTGTTACAGTCTACTTTGCATTTCCTGTGATTTGTTGCTGACAAAACTTCTATATCCAACTTGCACACATGAAAAGAAGGGAAAAGGTTGTGTTGCATAGGGGCTTGCCTAAGTCAAACCTCGTTTTGGTGTTTCCACCTCCATGAACAGCAAATGATGATGATCAAGAGGGCTTACCCTAGGTTGGGTAGAGGCTAAATAACAATAATTGACTGAAATGACAAATGAAAATGGATAATGTTACCTTGGATATGAAATCTTTGTCGAAGTGATGTTCACACCATAAGTTGCCACCGAAGGTTGTTTGATGGATGCTTGAATTGCTTGAAGACCTGCAAGAGGTTAGTTCATAAAACACAATAGATTGTTGTAGCAAGCATGTAAAGGATAACTTAATACATCTTCACAATAAGAGCATAATAGTGCATGATTGATCATAATAGCTTCTTTCTAATGTTCAAATGAGAAGAAAACTTGTTTATATATGCATCCCGATTGATATTTTGATTATAGGCCAACCTGGGATCCTTTTTAATTCTCCAAAAACTGACACCAAAGCATTAAATTTGAAATAGGTCACCTTTAAGGTTTAGGCCCAATTTTGTCGAGATGTTGGGGATTTTAATTTAATTTCTCAATTCGACCCCGAAATGAATAAATTATTAATATATTTAGGTCCATAGGCAAAATAATGATTATATAATCAATGACCATGTCTTAAGTTACTATAAATACAACTTAAGTACCTCAAACAAGAAACACAGTTTGAATGTTCTTTAGCAGAAATTGGACTTTGGCTCGCAATTTGGTGGTGTGCGTTGCGATGAAGTTTAAGTCTAAGGAATGAATGTTAAGCTCCTTTATTTTCTTCAGCAACACAATTGGGTAGATAATCTCAAAAAACAACTTTTGAAATCTAGTCCAACAAGCATTACGTACATTAATTCATTATGATGCTGAAGTCCACCTTTCCTACCTTCTCTTGTTTCTTCCATTTAGTTGGGTATGCATATTTCCTTGGACGAAGCACCTGGATTCCTCATTATCTCTGTGGTTTCACATTCATAGAAAAGCTGAATAATCCTTCCACAAAACCCTTCATTAGTTGGGTATGCATAATTCCTCAGATGAAGCACCTGGATTCCTCATTATCTCTGTGGTTTCACATTCATAGCAAAGCTGAATAATCCTTCCACAAAACTATGTCTAAGATTATCGTATTTTTTGTCTTTGCTAATAGTTAAGGAAAAAAAGCTGGTTTTGGAAGGATGAGACTGAGCAGTTTTTGACAGCCAGGACGTATCCTCAAATGCAGAAACGTCTGACAAGATAGAAATAATAAAATATCAATCATAGCGGAAGGACATGAATTTAAAGGCGATAAATAAATGAGAAAACATAATAATGACACCCAAACTGAAGACTAAGAAATGGTTAAAATGGTCCATAAAGAAATGGTTAAAATGGTCCCTAAAACATGCTACAAAGATGAGTGCTAAAATTGGTATAAAATAATAAAACCTAAAGTGGTACACAATTTTTGACATTACAGTTTGAAGTTGAGGACCTGCAATAGAGATTAGTACTTAGAAATTGAAAAATCTGATAATGAGAGATTAGAGTAGTTAATCCCTAAGACTTAATTTGATGCATTGACCTTCCCCCTTGGCTGATAAGTGAACTAAGTCCTGCTTGAGGTGACTAAAGTTGATGCAGAGGTAAGGAAAATTCCTAGTGTAAAAGATAAGTAGACAATTTTATCCATGTCACATTACTGGATTATCCTATCCTCTAGTCAGACTTGCCACTGTTGCGTTTGTTCTTGAGATAGATCAGCCCTTTGACTTTATGTAAGAATGAGGAATACAAGTGCTTACTGAAATTCACGAGTGTTTGCAAGGCTATCTTTTGCTTGATTCGGATTTGGTTTTGTCTTGCTCGCAGAAGACACCGCAACCATCTAGATTTGGCTTAAAAACTCCCTGATATGAATTCAACGTCAGCTGTTAAATAAATAGGCATGAGGCAACAAATTCAACATGGGTCAAATACCTATTTAGCCTGGGATGAAAATGTGTCAAGGGACGTAGGGCATAAATGGAAGGCTGGTTTGAGTTGGAGAGATGTTGCTAGGCTTAGGAAACCCTAATGAATAAAATGAAGAGGTAGTGAGTGGATGAAGCAACCTAAATGAATGTTAAGGAAGGGATTTTATGGAGCTGTTACAAGAATTAGTTTTGTGGAGTAGGTGGTCTTACGAGGAGGAAAAAAAATATGTCACAGGATAATTTAGAATCTTGTGCAAGAAAATAGGAGCTCGTATTGTTTAGATTTTAAATTTAAGGGGACGTCATTGGGTGGGGCTAAAAGTTTTCCCTTGTCCACTTCTTAAAATTTTACTGTCACATGTCATTCACCAATAATTTTTAAATTCTTGTCAATAATATTTTAGATTTAATTAATCTAATTGTAGATTTAACATTCCTTGTTAAATCTTCCTCAAATTTTTGGAGATCAAAATTTTAAGTTTTAAGCTTGTCCATTATTATAAAATCTATAGGACTCCCTACTTATAAAAGCTCCTAAAAGTTCTTAACAACACCGGCTAAAATATTTAAAAAAACTCCCCTCCATATGACTGCAGCCTAAGTGGATCTAAAACGTCGAGGGCTAAAGGTCAATAAAATATGGTTTGGTTATCAGCAAAGCCCATTTCTATCTTGTTGACGATTATGCGGAAAGTCAATGCATTGTTGACATAACAAAACACTAGTGACCTATTTTTGATGTGTACATAGTACATGCTTTAATTAAAATGATTTTAGTTTACTGTGTTTAATAAAGGTTTGTTCATGTGTTTCTAATTGTTTCAATAAGCACCTTGAAGTCACAAAAACATAAAACACAATTCTCTTAGGAAGAAGATAAGGAAGCAAACTGAGTTTATTTATTTATTTTGAAGCTATTGAAATAACTGTATGCACTGAACTTTTTGTTGTGCAGGTTACAGAGATGGACGATTCTTTGGACTCAGCATGGACAGATGACAAGCATAGTTCATATCTAAGCTCAATAGAGGCATCATTTGTTGAGCAGATGAATGAAAATAAATACCGTTTCTCGGGTAGTCATGGTCAAACTCCTAAGCAGAATGAATCGTCTGATCCAAATTGTGCTGAATCAAGGCCCAATTTTCTGAAACCTATCAATAAGGTGTTCTCATTTACATTAATTATTTGCTGTTATGTAGGGTCAATGAGAAGATCGTTTTTTTATCGGGCCAATCATGAGAGCCCTGCTCATTGGCATTTCGTGCAATGTGTTTGTTTTATATTATATAATATTCTCAAGTGATATCATTCATTACAGTGTAAAGTATTGCGAAAAGGATGCTGGCTAAAGCTAAATTACAATAGAGCATGTCATCTAGGCGTTTCAACTCCTCAGGCAGTTCTGGCAAGCCCATGGATACAACACTACATTACAGCACCCTGTTCCAAAGGACATGAGGTGCCATCGCGAACTGTTAACTTATCCTGTGGTGAACACGAAATAGCTGCAGTAGCTGTTCCCCAGATTATAAATGCACTTGAATCAAAGCATTCTTTTCATACAAGGGCAGCTCACAGGGCATTCCCTGATGCAAATGAACAACTCCATGTCCAGCATCACAGGATACGATACAAGTCAGCTGATTCGTACAGTATTTGTGGTAAAACAGAGACGAGACATATTTGGAACCAAGAATTGCTTGTACATCCTCCTCCAGTTTCTGGTAGGACCTGCTTCATTTCTTCATTTCTTTCTCTTATTCTGAAGACGGAAATAACGTAGCATGAAACATTAATTGACATTATTTAGTCAGCACAGATTTAACCATACAACTAGTCGATCAATAGTTATGACATTCATAACGGCTCGATGACAAACCCTATTATGAGTACTGGCCACTTGCCCATGATATATTTGAAATATATTTTTCAGCACTAGAGATGGGAATCTGTAGAGCTAGGCTCCGTTCAATGTTGACATGAGAGAATCAGTCACTGATGGTGCGATGCCCTAATTTGTTATAGAATGCTATTAGACTGAAAAAATGAAATTGCTAAGCATCTGCGTGAAACTATCTCGGGAAACTTCAGAGATTGAGTTTCTATTATTGATGTAGCACTTGGCAGAATAAAAGTTACTACCTCAAGAGAATGAAGCGGAATGCAATGTCAGCTGATAAAAATGTTCAGCAGTACAATAAATAGCATGAAAGCTTCAGATTGTTATCCTAATATTCGTTGTTATGAATCAATTTATGTAAAAACTTCATAAAAAGTTCTAGAAAGTCAATGTTAAGGTACATTCAGACTTCTTCCTTTATATACAGTACCAGCAATCAAGCAACCCGAACATTTACATCATCAAAATTCTTGGTGACCTTGCATCAAATGACAACAGTATTACCACTGGCCTTTGATCAATATTTTCTGTCCAGTTTCTCTTATGAGTGTCCTACAAAGTTGTAGGCGGCTAATTTCAATGTTATAAATTGTCCAAATGCAAAAATTATAAAAGTCATGAATGTCGGGAGTTTAAAAAGAACACCCAGAGTTCATAGACAGTAATATAAATACAAACATCAAATTATGCAGAGTTGCATTTTGCATAATAACATGAACGATATCGAATTTATTTTTCTGTAATCTCCCTGCGAGTCTTCATTCAGTTGAGATGTCCCAGGTAACTTATACTTGCAATTAGCATTCACGTGTTGAGCTACTGTTTTTCTTTCTAACAAGATATTGAATCATTTACATTAGCAAGTAGCAAGTATTTAAAACAACTTGTTGATTTTTGAATTCTAATTAATAAGAGTTTACGGATCGATTTTGGTATTAGAGTGATTTGAATCTTGAGGGCTTTTGAAGAGTATGACAGTTTCAACAAGAGCTCAAAAGGCAGCGATAGAGGAGTTGAATGCAAGAGTGATTGTGACTGCATTTAAAGATAGGAAAGGCATCATGGGAAATCAATAATGTTTGAAGTAACAACGAGAGCATTTGGCTAGGTAAAATGGTACAAAAACAATCTTCTATATAGCCAAAAAAATTGTAGTTGATAGAAGAAGATTTCTTGAAAGAACCAAATGAGGAGTTGAATGCAAGAGTGATTGTGACTGCATTTAAAGATATGAAAGGCATCATGGGAAATCAATAATGTTTGAAGTAACAACAAGAGCATTTGGCTAGGTAAAATGGTACAAAACAATCCTCTATATAGCCAAAAAAAAATTGTAGTTGATAGAAGAAGATTTCTTCAAAGAACCAAATGAGGATAAAGGAAAGACTATAAATCCATTTAAAGGAGAAATTAAATCTTCTGATGGACAAATAAATGTGGAATTTTTGGATGTATGGATTAAACAAATCAAAGTATATTTTAGTGTGCATAAAGTAAGTGGGGTGTAAATAATTTACTTTGCTTGCCTTAAAATGGAGGGTTATGCTCTTTTATGGTGGGAAAACTTTTTTGCTAATTGTGAAAAGAGGAATAAGCCTATTGTTAACAAATAGGAAGAATTTAAGGTTATCCATGGAAATTTATACCCCATAGGGTATAAGATGGATCAAAAGATAAAATGGATGTATTATGAACAACAAAGTGGTCAATAGGGTTACAGTATGGAATTTTGCTGGTAAACTATAAAAATAGGATGGATTAGAGGACAAGGACATGATGAGAAAGTATCTTGGTGGGCTCTATTCCCACATCTAAAGAAGGGGTAGTCACTACCAATCCAAAGGACTTGGATGAGGCATGCGTCTAAGCTTATCACTTAGAGGAGGAGAAGAAGAGGTATGAAGGTGAGTCATTCCAATACAAAGGTAAAATAAGGGTAATAAAAAAGCGAAGAAAATTAATATTTTTATGCAAAAAGAGGATCAAAAGAACATAGAGAATAATTGTAGTCATTCTAAGATAGATGGACATGTAAATTCAAAATGTTAGAAGCTTCATCTCGAACTACATCCTTAAAATAAGAATAAGGGAAAAGAAAAGGATGAAACTCAGAAATCTATGTTATCCACCCAAGATGATGGCATTGAAATATAAAATACTTCAGATATAGATGACAAACTTGAATGGCATAGCCACTAAGGAAAGAGATTAACTTGAAAAGACGAACGAACTTTTGCTTTGGAGTTACAAAGTAAGAAGAGTATAGTAAATGCATTGGTAGATCTTTGTTCACAATGAAATCTCATTTTAGAAAAAATGGTTTAAAGGGTTGGTCTATGGGGCAAATGCACAATACATAAATGAGATTGGAATAGATGGAATTCCTCGATACTTTCGATATTGTTCTTGGTAGTCCTTATCTTTATGTTAGTGATGTGTCTATGGCAAGGGCTCATAAGTATAAATGAATCATGGATGGAATTAGGTACATAATCCAATGGCACCAAAGCACAACTAAAGTAGGTATGGTAAGTTCTAATCAAGCCGTTAAGTTAATTGAAGAAATCATTGAGTTTTGTTTTTTCTTAAAGATAAGAAAGAAGATGAATTAGAAATTCCTACTATGACTAAATTGAAAGGCTTGGATGAAGCCTTTGCATATTTTCAAGAAGTGTTCACAAAGCCAAATGGATTATCACCAAGAGGGGGGTGGGAGGCGGAGCATGAGATTCAACTACCCCTAGAATCTCCTTTTCTTAATATTGGATTGTATCAACAATCACTACTAGAGAGCAACAAGGTCAAGAGGCAACTTTAGGAGCTATTGGAGGAAGGGGCTATTTGCACTAGCACTTCACATGGTGGGTTAATGATAGGTGAAAGAAATATGGTTCTTGGAGAAGTTCTTTGTAAAATCACCATTAACAATAGGCATTCCTTTCCAAGGATTAATGATTTGCTAGACCAACCATGGTATGCTAAATATTTGGGTTGTGAAACAATAGATGGATTTGGTTTAGGTTGGGCAAAGGAAGGTTGAGGCTTGGGTTGAGGTTGAGGTTGTCAAGGTGGATGAGTCGTAGGAGTGAAAGAAGTAGAAGGAAGAAATATGTTAAAGTCCTCATTCTTGCTCAATGTTGGAATCTTTGTTATAGAAGGGTGAATTGACAATTAAGAATTGCTTGCATGAATTTAGGCCATTTGTTCTATATAACTTTTGTATAAATCAAATAGTGTATTGTGCCACTCATATGGTGGGCCCATTGGCTTATGTTCAAAGCAATCAATTGTAAATTTTCCCAACTCAAAAAAGGGTTGGTAATCATGATGTGGAATGATGATCACTTCACTCTCATGAACAAACTTTAAGCGCTAATGAATCATCGAATGAATGGTGTATGTAGTGTCAATCCAAAGATGAGAATGCTGAATCTATCAAAAGTTAGAATGATGTGGCATGATATATCAAGTTGTTTAGGACTAGTTTGAATGGGGAGAATCACACAACCCAATGTGTTAATAAAATTGTCAATATAACACTTTTGTGAAACACTAGATGCAACATGGGAATCCTGATGATGGGGGATCCTATAAAGATGCTCTTTTGTAACTAATTAAAGGCACAATTTAGGTCTATAAGAAGCCCATCAATAATCTTATGCAAATTTGATGCTACAATATAATAAGGTTTGTGATAACACCATTATTTGAAATTTCAACACGACAAAAAATGATGAGGCAAGTAGAAGAAGAATAAATAGGGTGGTCATCAAGAGTGTCAACAATATCATGATAATAATGTGGGAAGCTGCATAGTGGAGGAAAAAATATCCTTTGGTGGGTTAAACAAAGGCTCCTCACAAGAGAGGGAAGAAGCAACAACCGTGGGGGTAGAATGTGTATGATTAGATTGGGCATGCTAAGGAAAATAATTTGTGTAAATCTATTGGTTATGATTAGGAGTAGCTACAAACTCATTACCTTTATCATTAAGCCTACCAACATGAATAACATTATAATCTATCAATTCTTGTACTTTATGTTTTATTCTATGTCATGCTTAGGTACATGATGTTATTGACAAAATGCCTTGGAGTCATATACTCAAGGGGTAGAGGAAGAGATGTATCCAATGGCCACACAAGAGGAAGAGTCAAAAGTTTAGCTGCTAATAATAATCAAAAGTAATTAATTAGCTAACCTAGTGAATTTATAGCTAGTATGTGGCTTAAATGAGATAGCATTAGAAGAGGACTAGTTAGGAGACAAATTGAAAAAAATAACATTAGGCTTATTATTTGCCTTATTATTAAAGTTGTTAAATTATTCTTTTTAAAGGGTTGTTTGGACTCTTGGAGAACTTGGAAGAAGAAAAAGTTAGGAGTAGAGGAAGAAGAGGGAATAAAAGAGGAAGTAGAGAGAATAATGATTTACCATTTCAAATTGTTTCATAATCTTGTAGACTAGCCCATAGGTTGGCAAAGTTTGTGTAACATTGAAAGAAGACCTTATCTTGGATGAGTGCTAGTACATTCTTCATAAAAATCCATTGTATATCAATGTCTAGTAAGTGCATCTTAGCTAGAATGGATTGGAAGCACAACACAAAGTCACTCACCCTTTCATCAAGGTCTTGTTTGTAATAAACTAGATCAATATAATTAACTTGCAAGCTGATTTGCACTTGAAAGTGACATAAATACTTGTGCTAGTTAATTAAATGCCCTTATAGAAGAGTGAGGCAAAGAATAGAACCACTCAAGTGCACGATCCTTGAATGTGCATGGGAAGAGTTATGCAATTGTGATTGTTGTATATTAAGTCAATATAGGTTGCATTAAAGATTCACACATCTGGTGGGGTCTCCTTAACCTTCATACATAGAAATAAGGGGCCATAAATGCTAGTGGAAATGTATGAGAAATACTCTTTAGCGAGAGAGGATTATGGTGTAGGTCCATAGTGGCCTTTGAGAATTAGAAGGGAGGACATCCAATTTTTGATGCATGATCCTCAAATGATGAAGGATATGAGGCATAACAAGATTAGAAGATTGTGGGAATTGAGGAAGCAATGAGGGTAGAGAAGAACCATTAATTGGAGGCATAGATGTAGGGAAAGTGGTGAGTGCATCAAAAGAAATTAGAGGGAATGTAGACACGGTATGTGACAAAATAGTATTGAATATAAAAGGGTTGCTAAATGGAGGTATGGGGAATGATGAGGTGGCTAATGATGGGTTAGTGTAGGAGGGGATGGGATTATGATGTGAGATAGGTTAGAATGCAAATGATAATGGAAGGGATGGGGCAATAGAAGTGTGAGGTTCATAAGAAGGGAAAGGGAGAGAAGGTTGGGCCTACATTTGTAATAGGATGGGAATATGCATCAGTGGTTGGGAAGTTGTTGGAATATGGATTTGAGGCTATGAGACAAGGGGGAATGTAGTTGTACAAGCAGTTGCAACAATTTATGGCTAAGATGGAGGACAAGGGGTGATTGGACAATGGGGAATTTAAAGAATGTGGAGGGGCTAGATGAGGAAGAAGCAAAAGTGGATGCGTAAAATGGATTAGAAGAATGAGGTGAAAGAAAACAAAGTGCATTTGCATGTACAATGTGTTCAATATTACCCACAATCTTCCAGTTTTAAACTTTATTTTTACAATATCACATCTAACCAATTTTTTTTTTAACAAATCCTTAATTTTATTTTTAACACTCGGCCATACACGATACAATCAATAAACATGGTATTGGTTAATCGTTTAACATTTTAAATCTGGTTAAGTGTCTTATTAAATTCTGGTGGCCCATGTCATATTGTGAGTGATGTATACATTTATTACCTCCTTTTGTCCATATCCATCCATTAGATTAATAATTTTATATTTTATTACTCGCTTCCTCAGATATTCATAGTATAACACCTAGCAGTGTAATCACGATTCTCACTCATATTGTCCCGGCCAGCAAAAATTAGGGTTCATAACTGATTTAACACCCATGGTGCCGGCTTCATAGTATAACCGTGCACATACAATTTCTGCATACAGTTTCTGTGGTTTCATATTAGGTGTCTACATGTTTTTTTTGGTAGTCATCACGCATGGCTAATATATAGTTCTAGGTGTTGCCTAGAAGGTATTTGTTATCGGTTGTGGAAATTCAGCCAGATATGAAGGGGGAAGCCAAACATTTGGTTTGACATGAAATGCTCTGTTGCCTTTATGTTATGGTTTTATTTTTTTAAGCACCATGGTTGGGAGAGTTCTAAGGCGATAGAGGAATAAGTCCTCCTGTAGGAAAGTTCAATGGCATCCACCTTGAGGATTCGTAAAACTTAGAATGTTTGTGATGACGAAGAGAAGTAGTACTGATGCTAATAAAATACGGTGAAAAAAATAATGACACATTCAACATCTAATTAAAAAATTTATTTCAGGAAATTTGTTCAAGAAAAAAATTAATTAAATAAATATTTATTATATAAATTATATAATACAGTTGTATTTAATCATAATAGACAGAAAACTGTGTTAAGTAGTATTATAATAAATATTAAATTATCAAAATATTTTTTCACAAGTCTACATCCTGAAATTTGTGTACGGATGATGGTTGCTTCCTATACCACTTAATTGGGGTAAACCACTAGACCCCACTAATTGTGATGGGGCACCTAATCTATAAAGGGTGAAAAACATGTAAAATATACAACACATATCCAACAACTCTTTCCTTACTGTAATGGTTTAGTAGAAATTTCAATTGATTGACTTAATATCCCTAGATCTATTGTAAATTACATTGTAAATGACATAACTTGTTCTAATTTGAGTTCCAAATCTTATACTATTGTTTTGCTACATAACAGTTATCTTCCTATTCTATGGCATCCAACAGAAAAGATCAATTGTTCTCTCCACATGTGCTTTTTGATTCAAGCAATTGAGATTCCTATTCTATGACATCCAACACAAAAGACCAATTGTTCTCTCTACATGTGCTTTTTGATCCAAACAATTGAGACACATCCAACACAAAAGACCAATTATTCTCTCTGATTTGAGTTCCAAATCTTATACTATTGTTTTGCTACATAACAGTTATCTTCCTATTCTATGGCATCCAACACAAAAGACCAATTGTTCTCTCTACATGTGCTTTTTGATTCAAGCAATTGAGATTCCTATTATATGACATCCAACACAAAAGACCAATTTTTCTCTCTACATGTGCTTTTTGATCCAAACAATTGAGACACATAAAGTTCTATTCACAACACTAATGCCAATGTTGATAACAGAGCTATGTATGTATGTGCATTCGTTCGTTGGAATGAAAAGTTGGTTTTGTAATAGGAGTATTGATGATCGTAAGTGTTGCATACATTGCAGAATCTAGCGTGTAGTGTCTTGCCTTGTCATCACTAGTAAACAATCACCAACACAAAGCTCGTTGATTCTCAACCATGGTATAGTATTGCTTCCTGTTGAAAATTGTTGTCATTGATGTCCAATGTTGGAGGAGGAAATCATTAAGGCCAAAGGCCACTAATTGATCCTCATATGACTGTCACAAGGCAGAAATAAAGAAGAGTGGGATTAAATAAATAATTAGACATTCATTGCTGGCCGATAGCACTCTAATTATGGCTGACCTCATTCAAAATATGGCAGCGATGAATTTCGATTAAATTCATGTTTGTTAAGTGGCTGATCCATGAGAAAGATATAAGAAATATTTATTATTTATCCCGAGTTTTAATGCTGGCTGACCACCTTAGATTGGCACCCAATTTGGAGAATTAAAAATAAATAAATATATCATCTTAAAGGGCTGACCCCTCATGGCGATCGCCTATTTTGGGGAATTAAAATAAAATATTATATTTAAAGTTTGATTGACCTCTTTGGGAGAGTCACATCTCTTGGGTGAAATGGTTTGATGGGGTATAAAGAAGGTAAGTTGGAGTAAGATGTAAGCGCTTAACAAATATCTTTCCTCCAAAAAAGACTTAAGGGCAGATCTAAGGCAGATTTATGGCAGATCCCGAAGGTGTTTTAAGGCAGATTTATAGCAGATGTTTTAAGTTATTTAAGGCAGATTTATAACAGACCTTTCAAGGTGATCTAAGGCAGATTTATACCAGACCTGTAAGGCAGATTTATACCAGACCTGTCAAAAAGATTTATAGCAGACATTGTGCCTGAGTTGGAGCAAAATTTGGATAAGAAATTGCATCATTTTGGAGCAGAAATATAAGGTGAACTTGAGCAGATATATAAGGAAGATTTAGAGTAGAGATATAAGGTGAACTTGAGCAGAGATATAAGGGTCATTTGGAGCAAAAATAAAGGTAGAATTGGAGCAGAAATAAGTGAAGTTTTGGAGCTGACATTGGAGAGGTTGGTGCTTTCCAATTTAGAAGAGATTGGCGTCTCCTACTGAGTTGGTGCTCAGTTGTGAGGATTGGACTCTCCAATAGATTTGTATTGCATAATTGTTAGATCTTGTGTAATTGACAATACTATGATTGTTAAGTTCTAAAAAAGTAAAAGATTGTCTTATATCGATTCACCCGAGTATAAACCTGTGCTCATCACCTCCATACTTATGACTGGTCTTATAAGAGCAACTGACCTTAGTTGAACCTGTAAGACCTAATGCATAGGCTATTTTAGATGTCCCACTCTATTTGACGATGATAGTCTACAGCCCTAAGTGGGGCTGTGAATAGAGCATAAAGGATATTGAGAGTCTAAGATCCATGATTGACCCAAATTTGGCTAACCTACACAAATAGGAGGGAAATAGGTAAGGAAATAAAGCTAGTTGAAGAACAACAGTATGATGCAAGATAATTTTGTGGTTCCATGATAGAAAAATAATATTCTGGCTATGCACAAAGATATACTACACAATGAAATTGAGAGATGCAATGCGAAATAATTGCACAGGATTAATCATTAAACCAAAAAACTAAGATTAACAGCTGTTCTTATAGTTGAGCTATCATCCTCCAGATAGCTGACTACTCTGCTACACCTTGTCAGTCTAAGTGCGGGATAAATCAAAATTAGTTTATGGCCACTGTATCGCCTTTAAAAGAGGTCAAGCAGTCTGCAGGATCCGGCTCAGGGCTGGTAGCTAACTCTTATAAATCCTAAAAATTAAAAAAAACGGATTAAATAAGCCCTTCAATGGGCTTCATGATTAAGAATTTAATCAAAGTCATTCAGCTGCTCAAATTTAATTACAATGCGCATATGACTGCTCTGATTCTTTTGACTGCTTCTACAATTCAGGGTTTTCTCACCATAGCTTGCATTTTTTCATTTTGGGCGAACTTGAAATGCAATTACATACATATTTACAGGATATCTTTAAGGGAATCGATTCCAAGAAAGTCTTCTTGAACCATCTGTTTTATTCTGTGTAATTGTGTATAACATAAATGTTTCTCACATCTATTTATGGCTGATGCTATTAAAATTTAATGAACAGATAAAGGAGACGACATGATAAAACTGGAAAGAAATCATACTGATAGGCTAACCAAGATGCAGAAAATGAAATTCGGAAGTATTAGCTGCTCAGACAGAGATCAGGTGCATGTTCATCTCCTGTTTATTCGACGATGAAAAATGAACAGAAGGAGCATCTCTTATTTTGAAATCTGCACCCAAATTTTTGCTATCTTGTACTGAAAATGGTGCCTTACTTTCAGGTTGTTCCATTGTTACAAAGCTCGAACCCGGCAGATTTAGGAGACTGCAAATCAAAGTTGAATCACAAGAAGTCCACTTCTCCCATTGGAATGGCAACAACATGCCTGTTTCCTTAAATAATTAGTTGACAGAAAATAATGGCTGTAAGGAAGAATTCGCAAGAGAATACATGAAGACAAGAAAGTGCAGCAATGAAAAGCTCCTCATGTATTCCAAAGGATCCAGATTTTAATGCGAGAAAAAAATCACACGAGGAAAATTCTTAACAGAAGTTAGTAATCAGCTACATAAAATCTATTAATCTGCTGTTTTTATTGTGGGCTGCTGACGCTTCTATACCGAGGCAACTTAGGTAGTAACTGTTGAGGGTGTATGAGTAAATATTGTACAGTATGGAATAAGGGATTTTTTAGTGGGTATATATAGTCATTTGGTTCTTTGTAAGTGTTCAGAGATTGTATATAAAAATCTGGGTTCTTATCTTTCCATTTTATAACGCATTATTTTTATTTACCATTCACCCTCTTTCAGTATATTTGTTTAGAATTATATATTGAGAGAGAAAATTTAGACTATAGAATTATATACTGATAAAAAGTTTAGTGATTAAATTGAAAAATGATGTTTGGAAAAAATATTGATATCCATTCTAAAATTTGATTCTCAATATAAAAAATATGTTTTTAATTTTTAATATGAAAAACTGATTTAGAATATTATGCTTATTTATAATAGATTCGCTTAAATCTTTCTATGATTTTCAAAAAATCATTTTTAAGGTATACTTAATGTAAAATCTCTAAAAATTGGGCCTGAAGCTGAAATTTTGCTTTATAAAACCAGGAAATATCCCTTATATCATTTTCACATTGCTATAAAGAGAAGACTAAAGGATACCTCTTCTGTAAAGAAAAAAGCTCAATAATAATGGTCTATGCGAAACACGATATTCAAGAGTTGTTTAAAGAAAGATATTCCACCTAAAACCTCCCTGTCCGTGCCCTCTCCACCCTCACACCAGGCCTCACCTGCTACCCTAGCCATCAAAGTCATACACCAACCGGCCACAAGGCTGACTGGATTAAGAAATAGTCTCCTTAGGAGAGGTGGTCATGGCATCCACACAAAGCCAATCCCCTCCCCAATTAGGATGTAATTTCAGAACCGCTGTTTCTAATAGCAAAATTCTGATCTGCAAAGACAACCTGCTGTAATTTATTCGCCGCTGTGCTTATTGAATAGTAATCTGTCCAAATTTTCCCACCAAAAAAATAAATTGGTTGCTACCCACAGATGGAAGCCCTACTCTGTGTCAAATTTTGGGTAGATGGATTGGGTGACAGGCTATCATTACTCAAGGAGAAGGCGCTAATGTGCCGGTTCGTGGGAGCTTTCCATTGACTCAAAACAATTAGGTTATGGGTATAAGAAAATTGAAAACCAATTGGAAACGAAGAGGGCGTTTCAGGGCCATCTTCCCTTCGGAAGATCAGGGCCGACAAGCTTGACGGTGGTTTACGAATCATGGCATTCAACCCTGCTGAAGACCTCCCAAGTATGGTTCTAGTTTGGGTAATACTTCCAGTTCTTTCAAGTAAATATAGCAGAGTACTCACTCCAAAAAAAGTAGGCGGTGTTATTGGAGGGTACTTGACAATATTTGACTTCACAAAGCAAAGCGTGTTCTCAATTGCGTCAAAATCCATGTTAATATTGATTGGAACCCATTACCAGAAAAAATACTACTGGAAATGGAAGGAATTGTGTGGGACAAAGAATAGAATGAGAATATCCCCTTTCAAATTTCAGGTCTGCCATCAACATGGCCATTTGTGTTGAGTTTGCCCCACCACGCAAGACGATGAATAGATTAAACCAGTAGATCAAGAGCAAAACAACAATAAGAAACAAGAAGAAGAGAAGAGTATGGTACAAGGGGACCAGCAAGACAATCTCAATCAAGCATCGATATATGGAAAAAACCAGCCAAATACCACATGCTAAGGGAGAGGACGAATTCCAAAGAGGCTACACATGAAAAGGCAATCCATCAACTCAACCAGCCAAGTAGATCAACAATTCAAACCCCCTTGAGGCACTTAAACAGCCAAATAAATCCACATTTAAAATCCCTTTTAAGGTACTCAACCATCTTGAGATCAATGATATCGATCATAGTAGCAAGGCACCAATGACAAACCCTTTCAAACCTTATCTTCACAAGAGGATAATGAGGTGGAGAACATCACTATAGACCATCAAATGGAGTTGAAGAAGCCACTGAAAGTCAATCTACAATACAAGTATTTGAAGAAGGAAAAAAATGGGCAATCTGACTCCTCTAAACAAACACAGTAATCTAGGGTCACAAAAGGTAAGAAGATGACCCAGCTAAAGTTCAAAACCTTCATATTTCTACAAAACAAACTCACAAAATGAAAGAAGATAACTCTCACACGAAGCCTTCCAAGTGTAACGTGGAGACTGAAGCATCCCTCAAAATGAAAGAGGAAAATTCACACACGAAGCCTTCCCATGTGTAATTTGAAGTCTGAAGCATCCCTTCGTCACATCATAGGCTCGTCTCATAACCCACAAACAAGTTAATCTAGATTTCGTGAGATAAGTTGAGTAATTAAGAACATTAGATTTTAACAGTTCATAATAGCAAAAACACAGTTTTGCTTTTTTTTTTTTATATTAAAATTGTGTAGAAGTTTTTACAATTTAAAAGTACAAGAGTGAAGATCATAGGTTATAGTTATATTTTTATAATGCTCATGATGTCAAGAAAGGGATGTTTTGGGAAACATAGAAAATTAAAAGGGGACATGCAAATTGGAGTTTTATAATTGTAATGGTGAAATTTGTATACTCATGGGTCTAGTTTGATGGAATGACTTAATATAATTGCATAGCAACATGTGGCGCATTCTTGTGCTAAGCTTGGTTCATTCCCTGATTTTTTCCCATCCTTATTTATGCCTGTGTACACACATTTCTTGTGGTGCAATCTTGTGCTAAACTTGGTTCGTTCCCTAATTTTTTTCCATCCTTATTTATGCCCTTTTACACACATTTCTATACATTCAACATTATCCTAATCCTATTTACATATGTTCCTGCACATTTGCTTCATTTTTAGTTTAGACTTTCACATACTTGTCCTAGATCTTGAGATTTCACATTTTCTTGTCTTGGATCAACCTTGCAGTGCTTGGGATTGATCCCAAATTCTAATGTCTAGAATTTAAATTGATGACTCCTACCTTTTCCAACCAATTGTTGGGAGTTGACTTGGTACATGTTTACATGACCAATTATTATGTTTTGGTATTTAAGGACATCCAATGTGTAATTAATTTATAGGCTGACTACAAGGAGAAATCATTCTAGACATTTTGATTTGGAGTTTAAAATGAATGCATCTAAATTAGGATTATAATTTGTGTATAGGCCACTTTAATGCTCTCTCCAACATTCACCCAAGGCCATAATGTTAGACTAATAAGGGAGTTGATTGAGGATAACCTAATCCTCACAATTTTGTAGCTTTCCCCAAGGTATTTCTAAATGTCATCTATCCTTGTGTTGGTTTAGATATTAGAGATCGATGTGAAGCTAGTTTCAAAAGTCCATAGTTTGCTAGATTGATTCTCCAAGTTACATGATAGCTTTATACCACTTGGGATTGACCTTGAGCCGCTCATATTTGAGTGTTTATGCAGAGTTTGAGAGAGTGAGCAAAATGAGAATATCAATATTGGTGAGTGGATTTTGCATGACATCAACATTGTTCTTCATCACTGTTCCCTAAGCTAAGTGTCATATCCATTCTCATTTAATTTCTAAGAGTAACTTTTCAAATGATCAAATTCCTAGCTCTAATTAATTAATGTTAATTGTGCTTTATTGCTTGCATGTACTTAGTAGCCTATATTAGTCTATGTGGTGTTTTTACACATTTAAATTTTTGGCAAACCCATATACTCTTATGCTCCAAGTGTTTGTCTTTTGGGTTATACTTTCATTTCTTTTACAGTTTCAAATCTATGTTTTTTGATTCCTTCATCACTCTTTAAATCTAGTTAGGGTCTAATTCTCCTTTTATATCAAAGCTTAATTGATACATCTTTATTTTATGTTTCGAATTCTATTGTGCAACCTTGCTTTCACCTACCCTACCCACCCTTGTTGGGGTCTTTAGGGTTTTAGGCCTTTATTTTGAGATCTCGTTCTTCATTGATTTTCTTATTGACATTTTAACTCACTTCATTTCTATACCATTTACCTACTTGTTTTAGTGTTTTAGGCCTTTATTGCATAATCTTTTGGTACCCACCCTTAGTTTGATCTTCGTTTTATCTCCCATAATGGATTCTGATGGTCCCTTATCCTTGATTGTTATTTACAATTATCTTACAAATTTCGATGTGTTTACACACTTTGTGACATGTGATCCTCTCATCCTTACTTCACTCATGACTATTTACTATAAGGAGGGGTGTGCATTTTCTATGGAGGTAGTATTTCATCATTTATGTACCTTTCCCCATTCACAGATTTTGTCATTGATTTCCCTTCTCTTCTAGATACCCACATTTCACTTATCCATGATTCTCATGTTAGTTTCCACCTCTTCCATGGATAGTGATAGATATGTATTTTAGCAAAATCATACTTTACCTTTAAACACTTTTCCTTCATATGATTCGATTCTTGATACATCTATTGTGAAGAATATTGAAGACATTCCTTTACCCTCCATTGCTACACATATGGATGGTAGTTTATGTGACGAGGGAACATCTACTTTATCTACATATAACATCATGAAACCTTGTGTTGTTATTCTTTCTAGTGTCATAATGTTTCTATTGTCAATAAAGCTTATGGTTCTTCATGCCTTAATTTTCATCTTAAACCATCTTTGTCTAGTGCTAATCCTACTTTTCATACCTTGGTTACACCACAAAATTACTCATGATTAGGTATAATGCATTCTTTTGAAACATATTGAAACATTTTCAAGCAAGCCTTAGCATGAATCAATGTTCCATTCAACATTAACCTCAATGACTTAGCATCCATCTTTGAGCCTATTGTTCAAAATAACAGTAATATTTCATTTGCACTTTATGAGTTACATCCTTCTCACATGTTCAAAGAATTTATACCATTATATATTATGGTTAAATACAAAGATATTCAAGTTAAAAGAGATTTAGTAGACAATGGGTCTAGTCTAAACATATGTAGCAATAATTTTTTAGATGTAGTGATTAGTCCAACTTGATTATTCTAATATTTGAAAATTGGACTCTTTGTTTGGGGCTCAAGGTTCCATGAGAGGCCATCCATTGGAGAATGAGATCTTTGTTTGAGCCCAATTTTTTTGACACTATTAAGGATTTCTCTACCAAATTGAAATGACTAATATTAGATCTAAATAATGTGGAATTGGAAAGAAAGATGAATGATTGACCTCCTTCATATTTACTCTAAGCTTGGTTTTAACTATTTAACCTTTGTTTTTACCTTCCATGCCCCCAAGAGTGTTCTAGGAACTTAGTTCACTATGCCATCTCTAGATAACTTTGTCATCTCTCTCACCAAGGAACAAAATAAGCTCATCCAAATGGGCACTCTCAAATCCTCTAAGTCACATGCTTGGATTGCCAACCAAGACACGAAAGAAAATAAAGGATTAGGTAATAAGGATAAGAAACATAAGAACAAACATGTGAAAACTGAAAACCACATGTAAAAACTTTGGAAACAGTGGTTGGGAATGGGTGTCTCCCCCCTTGGGTACCTTCTCGAGAATTGATTCTTATAAACTCAACAAGAATTATAACAACAAAAAGGCATAGAATAGTGCGCAAAATGATGGCTAATGATATATGTAAAGCTTGATATATAATATACTATATGAACTGGCTTTAATGTATGCTCCATTTTGAATGTAACCCTTGGAGCAGGGTGATAATGGTTATAGTCTGTAAGTAAATTTTGTTACCAAACTTCTTTTGTTTTGTAATCAAATGTCAATTTAAAAAAAAAAAACAAACATAACAAGTAGAAAATGTATTAGAAACTCGCTACCTCAAAAGCATCTTTAGAAACCTCTTCTTCAAAAGGTGAAAAACCTAAGAAAGAGAAGGTCAAGTGTGTTTATTGCAAAAGGCTTGGTCATGATGAACAAAAGTTTTCAAAGAAATAGATAGATCACTTGACACGTATTCTAGAGAAAAATAATATCGATATTCCTATGTTAATAAAACAAATTTCATATGAAGGGTCAACAAAGGCTAAAGATAATAAGAAGGGGAAAGGAAAGGGAAAGGCACTTGTAACAGTTGTTTCTACACCATCCACTTGGGTTCTTGATTTGGGTGCTTCATACCATATGGATTCATTTGACGCGAGTTCACATCTTTGGAGCCTTATTCTATTCTACTATTTTGATGGGTGATGACATTCTTGTTTAGGTGTGTGGGAGAGGGTTTGTTGGTAGGGGGTGGCACATTTCAAGATGTTACTTATGTTTCTTCCTTATAAACTAATCTCCTATCAGCTTATCATATTACTCACACAAGTTTTGGCAAGTGGGTTGAGTTCACTCTGGATTTAGTGGTAATTAGTGATATGCATAATAGTTCTATGGTTTTAGTGGGGTGGTCTAAAGATCATCAGTCTCATCTCTCTTTTCTTAGTTCATTCTTGATCCTCCTACGACTATTTTGCACACTTATTTTGATGAGGTAAGTAAGTTATGACACGAGTAATTTTTCCATCTTAACTACCACTACTTGCAACACCCCAACTAATAAAGCATGGTTAGAGGGTTGCATTTTTTTAATTTTCTAACTACGTCTTTCAAGGCTACATCCTTGGTAAGTATCT